>PVJH01002802.1:0-158289 GCA_004026705.1 Nesogale talazaci
GAGTAAGTCTCCAGTAAATGCCCTCTGACCATAAACCAGGGTTGTGGATAGCCTTTTTATTATGCAGAACATAGTGGATTTTTTCCTTTGTTTTATGTATTTTTCTGTATATGAAATTCAGGATGTGTAAAACTATGGAGACTGCATTCATGATTTCTTGCAGCAGGGGGATAGCACTGGAAGCTAGGGGGAAGGTTGTGGGGAAATGGGGTAGCTGATAACATTGGCTACAAGAAAAAATAAAATGTTCTAAAATTAAGTATTGCACAACTTTTAAAATATGATTGAACTATACAAATGATGCATTGAATGTTATAAGAGATGTAAGAGCCCTCAATAAAATTATTGAAAAATATTGATAGAACCGTTGAGTTGTATGTTATGTGAGTTATATGCCAAAAGTCTTTAAGAAAATAAATGTGCACAAACCTAAGGATAGGTTGAAGGTAGCACAGGACCAGGACCTTTTCATTTCATCGAACATAGATTTCTTAAGAATCAGAAGTAACTTGTGGGCATCTCACAGCTACATTCAGCATCTACAATATGCCCATTATATAACCTTGCTGGTGGAAAGAGAGGATGCTGTGGAACACTGACTGATGAAAACATCCATCTCAAGATCAGAAAACACATGTGCTCATAACTGGGTCAATAAACAGTGTAATGATACATTGATAAAAGGGTCAAATTAGGATATTTTGGGGGGGGGCATCACTGCCCTCTGGTGGTCATGGGAGTTACCCAGCCTTGCTCCTGGAGAACCACTGCTGGATATGAACCGCCAAGCTTGTGGACTACAGTCCCACACTCAACCATTATGCCACGAGGGCTCAGCTTAGGATATTATTTTATTTGAGTTTGCAACCAATGCTCACAGAAGAAGCAGTGAAGAAACCAAGGCATGCACTGGGTACATCTGCTGCAAAATACCTCTTATAATGTTTATATATATATATATGTGTGTGTGTGTGTGTGTGTGTGTGTGATGTTGAGGACTACAGTGTTCCTGACCCAAGTGCACCATATTTTCTTTTTTAAAAAATCATTTTATATGCTTATGAAAGCTGAACAACCAATAAAGAAGAGAGAATATAAAATAAAGACTTTCAGTCTGGGCAAAGAATATGGAATATACATGGACCACCAGTAAAAACAACAAATCTTTCATGGAAGAAGTGCAATCAGAATTCTTCTTAAAAGGGAAGATTTTGCTTTGTATACTTTGGACATGTACTTCTTCTCTTGAACTTTGGACATTACTTTGTCTAAGGTACTTTGCCCCAAGCTCCACAAGGATTAGGAGACTGCACAGGACTGGACTGGGAGGTGTTTTGTTCCATTCGATATATTACCATTATGATTCTGAACACACTTGGCTTACAACAAAGGGATTGCCCTTTTATATAGTTAGCCATGTGAGTAAAGGGGTAATCTTTATATCATTTTTCCCTTTGAGAATTATTTTATGGCCATGGGCTGAGAAATGTGTGGGTAGGAAGAATTCATATTTAAATGTGACAAAATGAAATGATTTAATCTTGACTGAAAGAAGAAAATGAGCCTTGTTGGCATTGTGGGTCAAATATTGGGTTGCTAATCGAAAGTTGATGGTTCGAAATCCACAAACCTCTCCTCTGCAGAAAGAGGAGACTGTCTGCTCTTATGAAGGTCTACAAAACCTTAAGGAGAAATTCTTCTGTCTCTTCTATGGTCATTATGAAATGGGATCAATTCAATGGCCGTGGATTTTTTTCATTGTGTGGAGGAATTGTTGCTCTTGGGAAATTTGCTGTGGTATGAAAGCTGAACTCAGTTCTAAAATGTTCTTTACAAGGCAAATAAGCTTTCTTAATCTTTGAAATGAGCATTTGGGATGAGAACTCTTATTTTCAATATTTTTTTTCCTCAATAAAAGTCCTGGGGAGAACCAAACCTGTGAAATATATTTAAGTTGCATTCTCGGGATGGAACCTTGACAGGTGGCTCAGTGAGAAAGCTGCTACCTGTCCCTTCTTTCTGAATGGTCCTTACTATAGCCACGAGGACTCACTAGGGCTTAGACCAACACACTGGAAAAGGCCCCTGGCTAGATGCTATGAAAGACATTTACAACATTTGATGGAAGGTCCTTGAATTTCTGGTCATAAATATATGACATATCCATTACTCATCTTTTAAAACAAATGTTTACCAATTCACAGAACCTTAAATGTACACTTCTTTTTATAGAAAATAATTGACAGACTTTTGTGTGTGAATGCTTCTGCCTTTAAAATAGTCACTCATGGAATGTCTTACTTGATCTTATTAAAAATAAACTTGTTTTAGAATAATTTTAGATTCTTGGAATACAAAAAAAGATTATATTGGGCTGAGCCCCGGTGGCGTAGTGGTTGTGCGTGGGACTGCAGCCCACTGGGATGGAGGTTCAATTCCAGCAGCGGCTCCATAGGGGCAAAGGCTGGGCCTCCTACTCCCACCACCAGAGGGCAGAGATGCCACTCCCCCCCAAATGATTGTATTAAAGAGATTGAGGAGTATAATGTCATATCTTATGTAACCATGATGTGTTTGTAAAAACTAAGGAAATAGGCTGAGCCCTGGTGGCGTAGTGGTTGTGTGTGGGACTGCGGCCCACAGGCTTGGTGGTCCAAATCCAGCAGCAATTCTCCAGGAGCAAGTTTGAGCTTCCTGCTTCCACAAGGGGAGTGATGCCAAAAAAAAAAAAAAAAAAAAAACAACCCCAAAACAACTAAGGAAATAATGTCAGTTCATTCCTTTTCATTCAGTTTTATACTTTCTTTACATTTCACCAGTTTTTCAGATAATGTCTTTATTTTTCTAGAATTCAACCTAGGATAACATCTTGTATTTAATATAAATGGGTTTTATTTAGATTGGGCTACTTCTTATAATATTAAAAAGTAAAGCTCCTCCATAGAAAATAACATTAAAAAATAACAATTAAAAAAATAACTTAATCAAGTTTGGCCAACTTTTCCTCGAAAGAACCAGATAGTAAATACTTCAGGGTTTGGGAACCATATGACCTGTGTCACAACCAATCCTCCTGTGAGTGTAGCATGAGTGCAATCTATAATAAGTGAACAAATGGCCATGAGTATGTTTCAGTCAAACTGTATTTACAAAACTATGTGCAGGCCTTATTTCATCCACAGGCAATAGCCTGATGACAGAGGACGTCCCTGAGCTGTGATTTAGCCTATAATCTGGTGATATTAGATGCTGGCTGTTGGGTTCCCAGACCCTGAAAGTTGCTTTTCTAAAATGAATAGAAGAAAGCGGTTGATAAAATGACTAAAATCTACTTTCTCATTCAAAAGCGTTACTCTCTCGTCACGTTGGTCACCGACAATCCTCTGTATCAAAGAGCTAAATAATCCCATCTTCTATCCTCTAGACTGGAGATAGCTGAAGTCTGTTGATTGATGTTTTCTTTATCCATTTAATTTACACCTAAAAGCCATCATCCATGAGGCTAATAAAATAACTATCAAATCTATTTTGAAACTGGAGAAAACATTTATGTTAAAGATTCTCAGATAGTAGATTATATTGCCATTTTCTGATTGTCATCATGAAGCAAAAATATTCCTGCTGAGAGGAGTACATGTGAGCAACTTGCTGTAAATCCCAGTAATCAATTCCAGTTACGTGGACTTCATTTCCAGAAGGTTTTTTTTAAATTTATTTACCTTCTGTGTGTATGTAGCAAAATTTGGATATTACTTCTTGAAATGTATGTTATGCCATCTGCATTGTTCATCTTTTAAAACCCTATAAAGTTGTAGACCTGTAGATCCTTCATCTCTATCATTTTTTGTCACAAAGAGAAGAAATAATGCTCACCTATTGAGTCACTTACCCCAAAGTCAGCAGTTTGAACCCACCAGTCACTCTGTGGGAGAAAGATGAAATTTTCTGTTCCATAATAATGTTTTGGAAACCCTACCAGGAAGTTCTCATTTGTCCTATTGGGTGTCTATGAATAGCAATCAACTCGGTAGCAGAGAGCTTTTTTATTTGAAAACCATATATATTTAAAAGGTTCATAAACATTTATTAATCTCCTAGACCCTTATGCATTTCTTCCCTTTGAGTTCTTTGTGACATACATAGCTCCCGAGTTTGTTTATTTCTCCTATTTGGTTGACAGGGGCACAGTGCTCTTTATTTTGATTTTCTAAGTTTTTCATGCCCTATTTAGATCTTCTATAATAGGTATAAGTAGGGACAGTCTTAGGAAAACCAGACATATGTTAAAGTTTATTTATAATACCTATAGTATAGTAGGTCAGCTGAGTGGGGTCCTATAAGAGCATAGGGGCTCATTTGTCATCTAAATATTACTATGGAGTCTTCAGTTTAAAATATTAATATCTTGGCATTTTGAGGCAAAATAAAATTTCCCCTCATTTATTTGAAAAAAATGCTGTTATATGTGTGTTTAAGAGTTATAGAATGAAGCATTTACCTTGTAACTAATTGGGACACCCCCTGAATTTTACTTAGTTCAAATAAGCTCAATGACCAATTGTATCATAAATACAGCATCTATTTTTGAGTCTTTGATATTCGACTTTCCATTATAGGTCTTAAAGTTTTCCATAGAACTGCCTTAAATAAAAGATTTAATTTATACCTTTTTGGATGTATCTTAACTACCAGCAAGTTTTCTTCATCCTGTGACTTGTTGTGTTGTGCTTGCAAGGGCAGATTTGTGTTCACTTTAACTGTTGTCACCGTTTCTTGGTGACCATTTCTTGGGTTATTACTAACGTAGGTTATTTGGGGAAGACTCATCTTAAAATATTATATGAAAACACATTTTATACTACTCCTGCAACAAAATTCTTCATCGCTTACTCCCTTCCATTGCCTGCCTCCCTCCCACGCTTTCCTCCTCGGCTTCACCCTAGGCTTCAGCAAATGAGCAAATCACTGAGGAAGAGTGGTTGATTACAGCAATGTCAAAATAGCAACAAGAGATGGCAACCACTCTAAAACAGTACTTCTCCATCCTAGGGGCACATTAGGCTCTTGCTAGGAACATTCAAAATCCTGATGTTCAGGCCACATCTCAGACCACTGACATCAAGAAGCTTTGTGGGTGCAACACAGCCATCGGTCTTTTTTCATGGTCCTGCATAGTTTCCGCAAGCAGTCAAGGGTGAGAGGGATAGCTTGAAGTACTCCATGCTATGAGAGAACACAAACAGTGTGTTTTAGGGATTTGACAGTGAAAGAAGAGCGTTGTGTATATATGTGAGCAGGGATGCACATGCAGGCATGTGTGACTGTGTTTAGATCATTTCATCGTAATAAAGTCAGAATTGTGAGGGGAAAAGGCCATGTGATGAAAATGGGGATACTATGGTGATTCTATTCTCTTCAATATAGAGAGACTAGCTCAAGAAAATGAATTCACATTTACAAAATACATTTTACCCGGAGAGTACATATGAAGAAATCCCAAGAAAATATTAGAAGATATAAAAGTCATCTCCCCGAAGCCATAATAATGTTTGTGCTTCCATCTAGTCTTATTCTGAGATGGGAGTGGATATTTATCTAGCAGGCTATAAATTGCATTTAATTGATTTTAGATTAATTGTGAAGAACACTGTCCAGGGGAGCCTTTACTAGAATGTCTTTGCTTTCCACAGGGCAGCAGAATTAGGATGACTCCATCTTAAGCCTTTATAAAATCTCTTCATTTGGTAGTGCCTTCCTACATTGATTCTGGTGTCTTGTTTTGTCACCTAATTTTTAAAATGGATAGGTTAGAAAAATTGAAACCACCAGAATCATGAGCAAGTGAGTGTATTATCCCTTTTGCGTCATCTCAGAGTTTCCTCTAACAGGAAAAGCTGACTAGGACTGCCTCCTGGGAGATGATGAGAAAGCTATAGAAAAAAGTCAGAGGATCCTAGCCAAGGATATCCCAAACCAGACAGCCCTCATCCGAACTTCCAATTCACCCAAGACAAGCCCAACCAAGATAGCTAAAACAAAAACAAAAACAGAGGCACCCAGCAATCCCACAGCCTCCTTGAGAAATAACACATCATTTTTTTGCTTCTACTACATTGATTTGTTAACTGACTTGCTATACAACAGTAATGTGGCAATACTTGGTTGATAGACATGGCCATACCTATGAAGGATAATGTGTTTTTTTTAAATTCTATTATGATTGAATGACCAATGCCTTTAGTTTAGTATAAATGTATTTAGATTTGGTAAAGCAAAATATCTTCCTCTTGTAATCATCTTACAGTTTTGACTTCCTTGTTACTGTCCATCCTGGATACCACCCCCTTAGACCCAAACCCCTCATCTAGAGTGAGAGAAGGAAAAATGGATTTTAAATGATACTCAACTTATTTTTTCACATGTGAGCTATTAGTAAAAGGGTTGTACATTTTTTTAGCTACATGAGGGCTCAGACTTGCATTATCTCTTTTATCCTAAAAATTCCTAGTAATTTCTGTTTGTAATCATCCCACAGTTTATACTGGCAAGCATATTGGCTATCTAGTAATGTTTCTAAGGAAAGAGAAAAGTCTAAGAGAATAGGGATGTAGATTATACTTAAACATTTTAGGGATTCTCTTTGTTCTAAAATTTTTGAATGATTTATAACTTCTTAGTTCAGGAGTTCTATTTTAATTTGGAATTAATCATAATCTGCACCGCTTCCTAAAGCTCCTTCTTTTCTAATGGTCATGCATTTAAACTGACAAAGCAAATCTGTTTTTCCATTGCAATGCCTTCTATCTGACAGTTGTTAACTATTTATAATCCCCTAATCCCATAGTGAGGTCTGCCAAGGTTCTTGGACTATCACTTTTCCATATCTGACAAGTTCATAATCCCTTAGGTAGCAGTGGTTTAATCATCATCAGCTCTCGCGCTCTCCCCAAGGAAGAACAGAGAGGATATGTTTTCTGAATCACATTTATTTGTGTTGCTATCATGCATTCTGGGCATTAAATAAGGAAGACAATTAAAGAATTGATGCACTTGAACTATGGTGTTAGAGAAGAACATCGAAAGTACCATGGACTGCTCAGAGGACAGGCAGATCTGTGCTGGAAGAAGTAAGGCCAGAATGTTCCACATAAAAGGATGGCTAGGCTTGATTTTACATATTTTGGACATATTGTCAAGAGAGGTCCGTCCCTGGAGAAGGATGTCATATTTGGTAGATTGGAGGAGCAGTAAACAAAGAGGAAGGACCTTGACGAGATGCACTGACACAGGGCTTCATCAATGGACGCAGGCACAGGGACCATTGTGATGAAGGTGCAGGTTTGTGCAGTGTTTTGCTCTGTCGTGCTGTGGGGTGAAGCCATCTCGGTGGCACCCAAGAACAGCAGCAATATCATGCATTCATACTTTTGATATATTTTTAAATGAGTTACCGTAAGTAACAGGTATTTATTTTAGGTATGACAGAAAGAACCCGGTCTACAATTCTATTCTTTTGTGTTTTTTGTCCCATAGTGTTTTTTTTCCGTATCTGAATGCTATTTTTTATGTACATGTTTTTCAAATTGGTGGTCCTTTCATCTTTTTATCTGTATATGATGAAGCATTTCAATTTCTATTCATTCTTTCTCTTAATATTTTCAATATGATTTTGATCTTTATTCCAATTCCTTGCTTTCCTGAGGAGAACTTTATTTCTGAAATTGGATCTTTACCCTTAGTCTGTAGGTTAACAATTTGTTTAAACATTTTTTCATTTTATTTGTCTTCTATAAGTTCCTAATTCTGTCATTTCCACTAATTTGATGTTCTGTGGGGAGAATTCCACTGTATATTACCTCCAACGGGATTTTAATTTTGTATTGTTTTAGGTATCCCTGTAATTCTTATTCCATTAATTTTCCTTTACATATAATCCTTTCTTCTCTGCCTAAACTCATCCTCCATTGAGGTTATAGCCTGTGATCTTTTAAGAGTTTGGGCTTTTGTCTTACTAAATCTTACAGATAACATGCCTTTCTTTATTTTTCATAGGTGCCATACTGTATTTTTTTCTTCTGCTCATCTCCAAAACAGAAAAGTGATATCCCCAAATGCTGTTTGCAACTTGGAAATATATTATGGATTATCTCTGGCCTTACTGTTTGTCTCATCATATCGTGCCATGAGCTGGAAGACAGGCTGATGTTTGTAGATCAATTCTCTATAATCCCCATCTATTTTTAACATGGGATTGATTTGAAAAAATGTCTCCACGTTCATCGTCTATGAAGGTAGCAGATAACTTAAAAAAAACACTACAATTCCTTTGTGTACTAACTTGAAGTCTGAGATAGGAAGTTCTGCCAAAGGTATGTTATGATAGAGCCTTGGTAGTGCAGTAGGGTATGTGTTGGGCTGCTAACTACCAGGCCAGCAACGCAAACCTATCAGCAACTCTACTAGTCAAAAATGAGACATTGTAGTCTACAAGTTACAGTCTCAAGCACCCATAAAAGCAAGTGTACCTTGTTCTGTAGGATAGCTCTGAGTTGGTATCAACTCATGCCTGTGAAATTGAGCATTTATTGTTGTTTTTCTTTAAATGGTATTGTATATGTACGTATGAGAACGTAGATACTGAGAACAGCCTATAAGGCGTTTTTTTTTTGTTTTTTTTTTTTGTCACACTGGGGTCACTATGGACTCTTCAGAATAGGAACTAAAACCACAGCAACCCTAACTTTTGGAATTGATCATGCTGCTGAAAGTATTATTTTTCTCTACTTTCTCTACTCAAAAAGTTTAACCGGCAGACTCCCCCCACAGTGTCTGGGAAGATAGATGCAGTGATATGCTTCTGAAAGGTTCTGGCCTGAAAAACCTAAGACATGTTCTCCTCTGCACACGCAGGGTGGATATGAGTTGGAATTGGCTGGCAGTCAAGTCACAACAACAACAAAGGGAGAAGAGTAAAGCATTTTAAAATGAGATTTTAGGTAGCAGCATGACAAACAGGCAACCATTGTTGCAGCCACTGTGTCAATCCCGCGCATCTGAGTGTTGGCCCCCTTTCTGCTGCCCTTCTTCTTTACCACGCACTATGGTCTTTTACAGCAACAGTTCCCTTGTGATACTCTGCCCACAGTGCATTAAATATAGCCTTGCCAGTCTCTCTTTGAATGAACACCCTAGCTCTACTTTTTCCAAGATAGATGTGTTGGGTCTTCTGGCAGACCATGGTGTTCTCAATATTATTGCCACACCATAATTCAGATGCATTAATTCTAATTTGGTCTTCCTTAATCAGTGTACAACTTTCACATGAACATGAGGCAGTTGAAAACACCATGACCTGGCCCATGTAGTGCCTGACTTTTCATCATTTAAAGTTGTCCTGTGGTATATAGATTTGCCAACTGAAATCCGTCATTTGGTTTCTTGACTGCTCCTTCCAAGAGCATTGGCTACAGATATATGCAGGATGACATCCTTGATGACTGCAACCTTTTTTCAGTTGATTATGGTGTTACTGGTTGGGCCAGTTGTGAGGATTCGTGTTCTTTATATGGTATTGTACTCTGTTCTGAAGGCTACAGTCCTTGTTCTTCCTCCACAAGGTCCTTCTCACCTTCAACAAGTAAGGTTGTGCCAACTGCCTATCACAGGTTGTTAATATGTCTTCCCACAATCCTAATGCCATATCTTTTTCATATACTCCATCTTCTTGGATTTTTTGCTCATCATATAGATAAAGTATGACAAAAAATACAAACCTAATACACATATTTTCTGATTTTAAACATGCAATGAATTATGAGGCATTGCCCCCCCAAAGGACAGTAAATGGATGATATTCAGGCATTCATAAGCTGCAATGTATTTTTTTCTAAATATGAAGGTGAAATAATGTTTCTAAAACAGTGTTATGCTCTACATAATACTGGGTTCTATGAGGAACTCTGAAGAACAATTCTTATTCTCTGCCCATCAAATTTTAAAATATCCTAGTTGAAAAGGTAAGGTTGGATGTACGGATCGTGACAAGAGTTGTATTAGCTCCCAATAAAATTATTTTTTAAAAAGGAAAGATACTGTTGGACTTCAAAAACAAAGAATAATGATTAACCTCTAATCATGGTTATATAATTGTATTTTGGACATGTTATCAGGAGAGACCAGTCTCTACAATAGACATCAAGCCTGGTAAAGTAAAGGGGCAATGAAGAAGAGGAAGACTGAGTACAACATGGATTGACATTGTAGCTACAACAAGGGGCTAAAATATAGGAACAAACTGACTCTGGGGCACCTAAAAATGACAACTTTAACGAAGCAGAATGAGTGAGTGAAAATAACAGAATTGATCTGAGAATGTGAAAAAAAGAAGACTTCATCATATTTTATTTTGAAAAATGCATTATACCACACCTTCTTTTAAAATGATATTCATCTAGCTAGCCCACATTCTTTACTCCCTATGTAGGCAGTTGAATAAAATGTTTGCTTGGCAATTATTAGAATAATAAATATCAATATTAGTTATTGGGAGATTTCATCATACTTCTTTTCATTTTTGATGTACAAAAGGAAGGGTTGAAATTCAAGTTTCACTTTATTTCTAGTATTATTTGTGCTTAGCTATAAAATGAAATCAGCCTATAGATATTTTGTTTCTGCAGATAGCTCAAAACATATCTTATAAGAAAACTACCAATCAAGTCTCCTAAAGGATTTTTAGTATTCTTGATCAGTAAGGTCATTAATTATATAAGGGACAGCATTATTTGCATCAGGTAGCAGATATTTATTGTTTTCCCTGGGAAGGTCAACAAAATATTATTTGCAAGTCTGATGCTATTTTACAAATAGTTCTTTCTGGACTGACTGATGCCACTCCTGATAATCTGTACCAGTGCTGCTCCCCAAAGTTTCACATGTCCATAAACCCTTGAATTCGTCAAATAAAAATACCCTGAACTATATTTTACTGATGAGATAAAGTTTATCTATGATACCTAAATCCCTCTGAACATAGGATTTTCAAAATACTTACATAGAACTTACTTTCAAAACCCACCCCCTACAAACAATGTGCCAGGTGATGATGTCTAATGATGCTAGCATTAAATGAAAAACGACTCGGAGGAGCATTATTTTAATAGTATCCATGCCTCACAATTTTAGAATCCATTTTCCCTCCATTTAGAACTTAGATTATAAGTGTAACTAATGAAAATGCATAAACTACTGGTAAGTGGTGTTTTCCCTGGTTAATGTTGTTCAACAATAAAATAAGTGAGGTGAAAAAGGGTTTTAACTATTGAATTGTGTGATATGTGGATTCAGCGCCAATAACAGTGTTTTTAAAAAATGCTTCAATGCCATCTCAAGATGCTAATTCAAAGAGCTGACTTAAGTCCCCTCAAGACATCTGTTCTTCCTCTTTTCCAGAGCTTCGGATTCATTTTAACCTAATATATCTTAGTGATCATGTTTGTGATATTCTCTGCCTGATAGCAAGGCTATCCCTATTCCTCAAATGATGCCTTCAGTGGTTTAATAGCTATAGGGATCCTAAAAAAGCATTTTGGGTTTCCACTGTGATCCACTGCCTTCCAAATCAGGAGCTCACACGATGAACTTTGTTAGCATTCCCTCCTTCAGAATTGAATTTTGTTCTTTATCTTCCTTGGATCACACTCTCTGCTGTACTACTTCCATGTGGGGTTAGTTGATGTTTCACTTGGATGGCTGCTTGTTTGAATATACATCTTTCAGACCCCAGATAATATTCATTTTGATATCTGGGTACCATTTTCTTTCTTCATTACACTTTGCTACAGCATACATATCAGCAGTGCTCTCTTCATGAACCTGAGCATCAATCAGGACTATGTCATAAGAACAAATCATTTGGGCTGAGCCCTGGTGGTGTAGTGGTTGTGTGCAGGACTGTGGCCCACTGGGATGGAGGTTCAATTCCAGCTCCACAGGAGCAAAGGCTGGGCCTCCTACTCCCACCACCAGAGGGCAGTGATGCCTAAAATAAAAAGGAACAAATCATTCATACTGTGATACTAGAACCAAGGGCAAACCTCAAATCCATTCACATAACTGACTTATATGGGGTCACTTTAGAGGTCTCACTATCATTCTATGACAGAGAACATTATCAATTATCCCCCTGGAGTATACAGAAGTTCTATTTAGAGTGTCATTAATATAACTGGTGGTATAGAATTTAATTCACTGCTATGAAAAGGTTATACAATAAAAGGCTCTGCACTGCATTCCATAAATTATTGATTGGTACAGATTGAACTCTTAAATGATTGAGTTCTATTTACATTGGTGATAAGAGTAGGTAATAGGGCAACATTTCCAAGAACATCAATTCACCAGGGAAGAAGTAAACCTATCAGATTAATTGATGTCCCAGTAAGGCAAAGAGGGCATTAAGATAGTAAGTAGATGAATGTGCTGGGTCACCTTTTGTTGGGTACTCTTAAAGCCAGGGAATCGAGCCAAAGTTTCAAGAGTGCACAACAGAGCCCTGCAGGTACAGTGGTCCTGTACTGGACTGCTGACCTCAAGGTCTGCATTACAAAACTACCAGCAACTCCACAGGAGAGAGATGAGACTTTCAACTCCTGTTAGCGTAGTGTGTCCAGCGATGGCTAGACTTCGGCATCAGTTGACTTGATGGCAGCCAGTTTAAGGTGTTCTTTTTGGCTTGGGTTTTTTAAAGCCAGGGGTCTAAATCAAAACCCAAAGACTGCCATTTCCATAGCCTTGGGGCGACAGTCCTCTATTTCTTCTCACACCCAGGAATTTCCATCTTAAGGCCAAGAGCTACAGGTGAGTTTGAGCTAAAGCCCAGCTCATTTAATGGGGTTTCCAAAGCGAGTCCTTCCCGTATGGTTTAGGAAGGATGTGGTGCTCTTTGAAAAGACAGAGTCTAAAGTCATAGTAGTTCATAGCACATGACCAAGGACAAACAAGGTCACCAAGGGCTCCATAGAAACCAGGTCAAACACATCTAATTAGAGGCATAGTGTAGGCTTATTTGCCCTCTGGGTTTCTATAAATATTGTTAAGGATTTTTACCTTATGGGAAGTTGTTCCTCCGAACAACTGAAATGAAAAGGCCTCTTCTGAATCACAGGTGCTCCTTGCCACCAGTCTTAATTTGACTTCCCAATAGCATTCTCTTATCACTCTTGTAGGGAATGTCCGTTAAATTGAGGTGACTATATCATAATATTGTATGGCAGGTATTGACTAGTCTGTTCTCTTTCTCCTCTTTGCTGGAGGGTGCCTGATGTCAGCTGGGATCAAATGATCAAGGGAGAGAAAGGGGATGTGGTCCACTGAGTAAGTGTCATATGAATCTATGATGAGACCCTTCAGACAGGTCTATAGTCTTATCACAGGGAAGAAGGATACTGATAGAAATAAGTCACACCAGGAGAAAAGGAGCAAACACATTAGGGAGGGGGACACAAATACTTGTCTGTTGGTGGAAGGACCAACTTCCAGTTGGGGGAGAAGAGTGACTAAAAATGATTTGGGGGACCTAAGGTGAGGAGTGGTTTTGGTAGTCTGCACTGAATGGACCGCATTAAGCTGGGTTTCTAGGGGCATCCTAGGTACCCAAAACAGGTCCCGTGGAATGCTGGGACACTGAATCCTGGATATTCAAGATGCACGGCATGTTCCAGAGGCTGTATCAGTGAGATCCGATGGGAAAGCTCTACTCAATGGACTGGATTCTACTTCAGGCACGCTTAAAATCTGAGGGTGTAAGTCAGAAAATACATTGTGTCTGAAGAAGTGGAAGACAGCTGTAATAAGATTGTTGAACTGTTGGTACGCAGACAAACCCAGTCTTACTACATCAATGCCCTATATGTTTTATTAAGTTATGTATTATTCTTGCAAACCTGGGCCAGGCATTCTCAGTGATTATTATTATAAATTTTCCTGGCCATTAACCCCCAGTGTATGTCTGTAAATAGCTTCCATCCATGAAAGGGTTGATTCTGTAAAAGTGAATAATTCAGGTAATGCTGTGTGGAATTAGCCTACATAGCCCAATATCCCTCTATCCACATGGCTTTAAAAAATTAGTACCAGAGTCTAATCAAAGATAATATTAATGGTAGATCATTATGCCCCAGGGAGATGATTGATACATGGACCACTATATCAGGATAGAAAAGCCAGAAATCAAAAGCATCCACATAAAGACAACTGGTTTTGGGGCTGAGCCCCAGTGGCATAAGAGATTGAGTACGGGACTGCCCGCGAGCTTGGCGGTTCAAATCCAGTGGCTGCTTTGAGGAGCAGCACTGGGTAGCTCCCACGACCACCAGAGGGTAGTGATGCCCCACCCAAAAAATAAAAACAGACAACTGATTTTTGACAAAGGCCCAATAAGAATTATAGGTGATTTTGATGAGTACAACTAAGTGAAATATTGTAATCTTCATTTTTTGTAGATTCAGAGAAAGGTTCCATTATTAATTGAAGTGAGCAGTACAGAATGGTTGTTCTTATGTTTGACAACCCTTAGTTTTGTATGTGTGTATGATTTCAACCGGAATCCTCAAAATGCGCTCCCAAGACTGGCAGCATCCTCATCAACTGGGGAATGTGTTAGAAATGCACATCCTTGGATGACCCTTCGATTTTCAATTTTTTGAGGGGTCCCCAAACTTTTTAAACAGGGGACCAGTTCACTGTCCCTCAGACCATTGGAAAACCGAAGTATAGTTAAAATACAAACAAAACAAGAAACAACTATGAGCAAATTCACTGCGGGCCCAGGATGAGTTGGCTGCTAAGCAGGACAGCAGCAGTGGCAAAAACATCTGACGGGCCAAATAAATGTCTTCAAACTCTTTTCAGGTCTATGTGTGCAGAGTAGAAATTCTCCATAAGGGTTTTCTAATTTTTCCCGATAAATTTTCAAAATGTGACCTTTTGGAAGTAGATCGCCAAGCCTATCTTCTTGTGTGCCCCTGGATTGATTTGATGATGCCAAAACTGCCATTTTATGTGGTACAAATCAGAGAGTTTGGACCATCAGTAGTGTATAGACCTACATAATGGTTATACTGAGCAAGAATAACTTTATATATGTATAATTAATTTATATTAATAAAGATATATCTTATTTTAGCAGTACTTTATTACTTTCCCTATTCATTTACTAGAATATTTTTCAAATATTTTGTCCAATTTCAAGTGTGTTATTCATCTTTTTTGATGGTGAAAGATGTCTGTATTGGGATAAAAGTTTTTTATCAAGAAAAAAGTCAATGTTTTTTCCAATCTGTGCCTTATCTCTTCAAATCACTAAATAATGCCTTTTGAAGTATCAAAAACAAAACACAAAACAGAAACCTAATTTACTGACACCGACTCAATTCCACCTCACACTGACCCTATAGGAGAGTATTTCTGACCCATGGATTTCTGAGAGTATAATGCTTTATGAATATTTAAAGCCTTGTCTTTCTACCAAGGACTGGGTACTAACAGTAAGTTATATTATCCCTCTTTAAAAAAAGAGAATCTTACATATGTTTTGTAATAATTCAAATGTGTTATAAGCCAGGAACTTCATGTAAAACAGTTTGACTCAACACTGGTGGTTAGCCACCAAATGCATAGCTGCTACCCCATAAATACCTTTAATTTTTATACTTTATTTTATCAAACTTTTTTATTGATAATTTTTGACAATATATCTAAAATTTTATACTTAGAGCTAGACGATGAATATTTTCATCTTGCATTCCCCCATACATTTTATAGTTTTATCCCTTAGAATTAGATGATTCACTTTGAGTTCATTTTTGTATATGGTGTTATTCAAATATCCAAATTCATTATTTGTAGAGAAGTCTTTATTTCCTTTTCTGGTCTGTCAGGACACCTTTATCAAAAACCAGCTAACACCCGGGGGGATGTGGTTATGTATTGATCATTGCAATCGATTTCTCTTTCTTCCTCTCCTCTACCCACATTTTGCTACCCTCCTGGTATGGCTACTCCCACTCCTGTTCCTGGATTCCATGTGTTGTGAGCGTTATCTCTTATCTGTACCTGTGCACATGTTCTGTTCTAACCCACTGTGAAAGGCAGTATTGAGGTCATGATAGTGAGGGGTGAGGAAGCCTCAAGGAACCAGAGGAATATAGTGTGTTTCATCAGTGCTATACTGTGCCCTGGTGTGTACATCCCTTCCTAGTGACGCTTCTGTGAAGAGATATCCCATTTTCTACAGATGGGTTTGGGTCTCTGCTCTGAGCCCCCTTGTTCTCAACAATATGGTTTTGCTTGTTTGTTTGGGGTCTTCTGATGCCTGTTACCCAATCCTGTTGACACCTGATGATCTCACAGGCTGGTGTGCTTTTTCCATGTTGACTTGTTGCTTCTCTTCTACATGGCAGTTTGTTTAACTTCAAACTTTTAAGACTCCAGATGTTATATCTTTTGATAGCCAGGCACCATCCACTTTCTTCACCATATTAGCTTATGCATCCATTTTTGTCTTCAGTGATTGTGTTGGTAGGGTATGCATCACAAAATGTCAATTTGCTGTGCATTGAAGCTGGGAGTAAGCAGAGACTTGAAGTCCATCCACTGCCTCAGTGTGTTGCCCTATAAATACATGTACATAGACCAATACCTCTGTTTTCAGAACATAACCATAGGGAGAAGAGAGATAGTGGTCAATGTAAGATATGAAAATAAGAATAACTTGTAATTTATCAAGAGGTCATGGGGGGGGGGAGAGAAGAGCTGATACAAAGGACTCAATAGAAAGGAAATATTTAGAAAATATTGATGGAAACAAATGTACTAATATGCCTGATACCATTTATGTATGGATGGTTAGAAGAGCTGTAAGATTCCCCCAAATTGATCTTTTTATTAAAAAATATGAATATAAAAATCAGCTAATCATTTCACAGCTACTGGTCTGTAGCTACTTTTCTGGTGGTCTGTAGCTACTTTTTTGTAGTATTACTCTGAGACATTGGAATGTGGGCATATGGGTGACAGACACAGATACTGGTTGGCTTTGGAAATGGTGTTCCACTTCAAAACAAATTGGTACTTCAGTGTCTACAAAAGTGAGTATATATGTATAAATAACATTTCTTGTACTTTTCCAAAATAAAAAAAATCAACTGACCCAAACAAATGAGCAACTGAATAAATGAGTACAATTGACCATAAGGACAAGGATTTTTTTTCCAGACTCTTAATTATGTTCCATTGATATATCCATATATCCATATATATCCTATATCATACTCCACCACTCGACAGTTTGTTGTCCTGTGGTGGTTTATGAGTTGCTTGATACTGGAAACTAATGTCATGGCTATTTGAAGTGCCAACAGGATCACCAAGGAACATGCTTTAGCTCAGCTTCCAGACTAAGAACAGAGTACAAAGAAAGAATGAGTTTCCTACTTCGGAGGAAGTTGCCACTGTAAACCTTATGCATATCATCTAAACATTGTCTGATACTGAGGGTCTAACGAACATTATAAAAAATAATGCCAGAGGATGACAAGGCACTCAAAATGTGAATGAGGAGGAATTGTTCTTTCAAAATAGATATGGGAGTGGAGACTTTATAATCATCATTTGCTAATGGGGCACAACTGAAGGTGAGAAGAAAGAGCTCCAAAAACTTAATAATCAGACCTCGGAACCTAAAAACTAGGAAGCTGTCAAAAATGAAATGAAATGCCCAAAGATTAATATCCTAGACAGAAGTGAGCAGGAACGGAGTGGTATTGACCAATTCAAATCAGAAAATCACATGATTTACTATATAGAGATGACAAATTAAGAGGAATGGCCTTCCATTCATTGTTAAGAGAGTATTTCAAGATCTATCTTGAAGTACAATGTTGTATGTCATAAGGTTATATCTATTTTCAAGGAAATCCAATTAATATAATTATCCAAATTTATACACTCAAACCAAAGCCTAGTGATGAAGAAATGGAAGCATGTTACCAATGTCTTCATTGTGAAATTCATTAAGCATTCAATCAAAATGCACTGATAATTATTGGAAATAGGAATGCAAACATTGTAAACAAAAGGGAAGGAACCGTAGTTTGAAAATATTATTCCAGTGATAGAAACTAAGGTGTGGAATCACATCATAGATTTTTTTCAAGGCCAGTCACTTCAAAATAAATATCTTTTTTAGACAATACAAAGGTGACTATTTAAGTGTTTTTACTTTCAAATGGAATACACAGAGATAAAATTGACTACAACTGTGCGAAGAGGGGCTGAGCCCCAGTGACATAGTGGTTGTGCGTGGGACTGTGGCCCACTGGGTTGGAGATTCAAATCCAGCAGCAAGCCTGGGTCTCCTACTCCCACCACCAGATGGCAGCGATCCCCCCCCACCAAAAAAAAAACTGTGTGAAGAGACAATGAAAAAATTTAATATCAGCAGGTAAAACCAAGTCATGGCTGACTGAGGAATATACTATCAACTGCTCACATATAAGTTCATGATGAAGCTGAAGATAATGAAAAAAAGGTTCACAAGAACCAAAATATGATGTTTAATATATCCTACCCAAATTTCAAGTACATTTCAAGAACAGAAGACCTGGTAAGCTATGGGGTGACATCAAGATCACCATATATTAAGATTATAAGTGGTCATTAAAGAGACGGGGTAGAAAGAAAAGATCAGTATGAATGTCAGAAGAGACACTGAAACTTGCTTTCAATTGTAAAGTAGCTAAAGGAAATGGAAGAATGATGAAGTCAAAGAACTGAGCAGAAATTTTCAAAGGGCAGCTCCAGAAAATAAAGTAAAATGTTATAATTAAATGTGAAAAGATTTAGAGTTAGAAAACCCAAAAGAAAGACCCCTCAGCATATCTTACACTGGGAGTACTCAAGAAAAAAATGCAAGCCTTCAGTTGCAACATTGAAAGATTCTATTGGTCATTTATAAGTACAAGTTCAAGGTAAAGGCAATTGAAACAAGACCACAAGAGTCAGACTATAACTTTGAGTCTATTCTACCTGAATTTCAAGAACATCTCAAGAACAAATTTATTGCATTGGACACTAATGACAGAAGATCTGGTGAGCTATGGTAGGACATCAAGATCATCATTCATAAAGAAAGCGAAAGGTCATGAAAGCCAAGGTAGATAACCCTTCAGAAACAGTAATTATTCCCTGGGGGTATAAGAAGGAGGGTCAAGGGAAAGGACACCTTATAGCAATGATGACTGTATAATCCCACTTGAGAGAAATGGATAGCAGAATTGTAGGTAAATGGATATATTGGATGGTGTAACACATAAGGGGGGTGACATAGCAATAAAGGCTTCTGGTAGGTAGAGCAGAGGAAGGAAGGGATAGAGGAGAGCTGAAATTAGGGAATTCAAGAAAGAAAATGTTTTGAAAACAGTTTTACAAGTATCATGATCTAATTGAATTATAATTGTTACAACATCTATAAGCGCTGCTGATAAAATGATCCTTTTTAAAGACAGGAAAGAAATAAAAGATCAGTGGTGGTATCAGAAGAGAATCTGACATTTGCTCTTAATCAAAAAGCTGATTTTACCGTATTTCACCATATTTTAAATGGAAAGAATTAAGGATTAAAGCCTCAACTTGAAAGATCCTATGGTCAAAATATTGAATGATGCAGGAAGCATTCGAAGAAGATGAAAAACTCTTGAAGTTGTGTTATGGGTTTTTCTATTTTTTCGTATATGAAACCCAGAATTGATAAATCTTAAAGGGACAGCAAGTAGAAGAAAGCGTTCAGGGTTTAGGTGTACAGTCGGGTGGGAGGCATAAAAGGGAGGTGATGTCAAGGAGCCTTTGTAGAAAAAGAATGTTTGGAAACTGATTGTGGTAGCAATTGTACAAATCTACTTGATGTGTTTGAAGTAGGGAATGATATGATATATGTATTAAATCCGAACTCATAATTATAAAAATGGAAACATATGCAGAATCACTGTACCAAATGAACTCGTCAAAACGCAACCCTTTCAAGAGCAAGAAAAAAGGTGCTAAAGAAAGTCCATGGAACTCTGAAAGTATAAGCCAAAAATAAGATTCTAGAAACCGAAGGGACACCAATTGAAATGTTTCAACAAGTCGATGAGATACTGGCAGCACTTACTTGCCTATGCCCAGAAATTTGGAAAACAGCTACTTGACCAACTGACTGACTTGAGGAAATCCACATGTGTACTCATTCAAAGAAAAGGTGAGCCTACACAATGCTCAAATTATAGAATGCTATCCTTGGTATCAAATGTCAATAAAATGTTGCTGAAGATCATCCATCCACAGTTGCCCCGGTTCACACACAAGGAGCTGCCAAAGGTATAGGCTGATTCAGATGAGGAGTCAGAACAAGAGATACTGTTGCTCATGTCCTATGGATCTTAGCTGAAAGAGACTATCAGCAGTTTGCTTGTGGTTTTCTGACTATGCAAAGCCATTCAACTATGTGGACCATAAGAAACAATGAATAGATTTGAGAAAAATGAGAATTCCAGAACATCTTATTGTGCTCCTCTGGAATGTCTATGTGGATTAAGAGGCAGGTATGTGAACAGGACACAGGAATACTGCACGGTTTAAAATCGGGAAATATGTGTGTCAGAATTGCATCTTCTTACCATACTTATTCAATATGTATGCTGAGCAGATCACCAGGGAAACTGAATTAAATGAAGAAAAATGTGACATCGGATGGAAGGAAGCCTTATTAATAACCTGAGATATGCAGATAGCACAACCTCTCTTGCTGAAATTTAAGATATGAAGCACTTGCTGATGAAAATTAAGGACAGCAGCCTTCAGTTTGTTTAATGCTTAACCTACTTGCTTGCCAGGGCTACTTTGTTAATATGGCATATTAGATTCATTGATTTTTCCTCTAATCATTTTATTAAGCTATAATCCACATAGTTGCATATTTATAAAGTATTGTATATGCATCACCAGGCAACCTTTCCATTTTCATATAAGTTCCACTTGATAAATGTGTATAATTATTTTATATATGGCTGAATTTAGTTTACTTTTATTTTGACAAATATTTTAAGGTCCAATGGTAATGAGCAATAATGCTATGTAACTTTCTTTTCTTCTCCCGACTTTGTGTGAATTTGGCATCATGATAATACTAGACTTATACACTAAGTTGGGGAGTGTATTCCCGATTCTATTTTGTTGGGCCAGTAACAAGGAACCAGGACTACCTGTCACTATCTGAGCCAGATACAGAGATCTTGTTGATTGGAGAAGCACTAAGTTTATTATAGAAGAACAAGACAGAGGGAAAAAGTAGGACTTGTTTCCTCCAAATGGTTTTGATTACCTTGTGGAAAATCTTGCAAGTTATATACCCCCAAATGTGTGGCACAAAACAGATTTTGCAATGATCACAGAAAATAATTATCTGTACATACATTTGCTCAAAGGTTGCATTTAGCAAAAGTTTAACCTTGACCAGACTACCTTCCTCTGAAATACCATGCTCTACTTCTTATCTCTCACTTCATCCTTAGGTTAGAAGCTTACACGAATATTGTAATGCAAGAGAGGGTCTCCTGCCTACCGCTACAGAAAACTCCACTTGGGAATTTATACAAAACTCAGTCTTAGTGGTTTTGTGTTTGGTTGTGATAGGCATGGTGGGCAATTTGAAACCAACAGCAGCTCCTTGGGAGAAAGACTGGACTTTCTGTACCTATAAACAGTTAGAGCAGTGGTTTTCAACCTGTGGGTCGTGACCCCTTTGGGGGTCCAAGGACCCTTTTGCAGGGGTGGCCCAATTCATAGCAGTAGAAAAATGACAGTTATGAAGTAGCCACAAAAATAATTTTATGGTTGGGGGGGGTCACCACTCCATGGGGAATTGTATGAGGAATGTGGAGAATCACTGAGCTATAATCTCACTTGGAACCCCTCTGAGTTAGCAGTGCCTCAGTAGCAGTGAGTTTAGTTTTGGTGTCTTTTACCTCCTCCTATCACTTTTATTGAAAAAAACTGGTAAAAGATATGCATTTATTACATGAATTTTGTATTGTATATTTAGCTGGAAGATTTTATATTTCAGACCATCAACTCTACATTCCACAGGTCCAACCATCCAATCATCCTCCCCCATACTGTCGTCAACCTCTCCCTCTCCTGGCTTTTCCTCCCTTTTGGACCTCCAACCTCCTCTATGGGGACCTTCAGGCATGGGAAGGGACAGCCCCCTCTTTTCTGCTACCTCACAGTTCTGCTAGGTTCTGTAAGGTCGTTATGAATCTGAATTACATTGATGGCAATGGATTTAATGAGCATATATAGTAGTGAAGCCATGGCCATGCTAAAATCTGTACACCATTGGTTTTCAACCAGTGGGACACAACCCCTTAGGGAGTTGAATGACCTTTTCACAGGGGTTGTCTGATTCATAACAGTAGCAATATTACAGTTATGAAATAGCAACAAAATAATTTTATGGTTGGGAGAGTGTCACCACAACATGAGGAACTATATTAAAGGGTCGCATCATTTGGAAGGTTGAGAACCTACAGTGTACACTAATCTATGACCCACAAACATTCCCGTCTGACTGTAGAGCTCCATTTTGCCTCTCCCTGATTCTAGGTTCACTGGCAAACACTGATATAGCTTCTGTCACTAGAGGTCCCTTTTAATTTCCTGAAATTTTGGGAAAGCTTGCATTAGGCACTCCTTTTTTTGGCAGAAGAGAGAGGGGGTCTGATTCATGGCACTTGGCACATTGAAGGTGCTTTGAGGTCCATCTTGGTTTAAATATGTATTGATAATCCATTCATTTGTATTGTTCTGGTCTATCCCATTGTGTGAATGTCCGGCAGATGGTCACTTTCAAATAAGGGGTCACTCTTTTCAAGGTAGAGTTGCGGGGGGATCAACAGGCATTCCCAAGAAGCAAAGGTCAGGATGTAAACATTTTGTTCCTTAGAAAAATATGTCAGGGTGTAAACAGTTTGTTCCTTGGAAGAATGGAGCTGGTGCCACTCACGTAGGGGGTAGACCTCACCCCCTTCCCCAGTCAATTGGCCACTCTTTATATTTCAAAGGACTCCAAAGCTGAAGCTGAATTGAGCATTTACCCCCTAGCTATCCTTTGTTCTCTATGCATAAAAGCTTCACACTCAATAGAAAGAGCAGAGTGCTTTATATTTTCACTTAGTGCTGCCCAGCTTGATCTGTATTATTATTCCTCGATAAAACTCCATTTCTCTCACTCCTCACAGAGTACAAGATTTTCTTCTTGTGATAATACAGTATTTTTTTAAATCCACCCACTAACCTGTTGATGGACATGTGTGTTTGATTCAGACTGTTGGCTATTACAAACGAAACTGTTCTATAAATCCATATACACGTCTTTACATTGATATATACTTGTCTTTCCCAAAGTTTACATACTATTTTACATTTCCAACAACGGTTTGGTGTGTGTGCGTGCATGTGTGTGTGTGTGTGCATGGGCGCACGTGCGCTCTGTGGTTCTATATCCTTACCAACAGTTCATATGGTTAGGTCTTTTAAATTTAGACTTTCTAATTGGTGTGTCATCATGTTTCAATGATAATTTAATTCTCATTTTCCTCATGACTAGTGATGCTGAACATTTTCTTATGTCTTTCTATACCATCCCTTATTTGGCTTTAGGAGCTCCCGTGGTACAGTTGGGGCTGTTAGCTGAAAGGCCGGTCATTCAAACCCACCAGCTGCTACATGAAAAGATGAGGCATCTGTTTCCATAAAGACTGCCATTCTCCTAAACCCGGTGGAGTGGTTCTATTCTGTCCTGGTAATGCTAACGGTGGTCAGCTTAGCTTTAGGTTTTGTTCACATCTGTTTTGGAAGGAGTCCAGCTAGAATGTTCCTTAGAAATGAGAATAAGATGTCCCTTTGCTTACCTCAGAGAAGGCCATCATGCTTGGCAAAGTAAAGCATCAACAACAAAGAAAACGACTCTTCAGATGGATTGACACTGTAGGTACCACATGGGTTCAATATAGACACAATTTTGAGTATGATGCAGGACCCAGCACTGACACCAAGTCAAAGATGTGTGCAGATGACTAATCGCTGATCACCAGTCTTTCAGAAAGATAAAATAGCTTTTATCGAAAAATGCAGAGCAATCGGCCAGGAGCATGGTTCCTGCGATATGATTAAACATTTCCGGGGTTGTGGAAAAGGAAGCCCTGCATATTCTTATAAAGGGTTGTGACAAGACTGAGGTTTGCTTGAAATAACATATGCCCCAAATTAAAGATCTTGCAAGTTTTAATTCACTGCAGAGGGGTACAGGAAGCATTTGAATTTGGGGCTTTAGAAAACTAGGAGGTTTTACTGGAACTTTAAGAAGTTGGTCTAAAAGGATCTGCGCATATGTGATGACCTGAAGTAGAAGAGTTGAGTTTGGGCTAATTATATTCTGAATGTCACTCTGTTTTCTGGTAAACCACTATAATGGGAGTTATGGACAGTGTTGCATTAGCAAGACAATGGGTAACATTAGTGTCAGATGTGCTGTATTTTGCAGTGCTTTGATGTGTTCTTCATAGCATTATTCTGAATCAACGTTGACAGGATGATACCTAAAAACAATGATAACCACAGTGTAATGTTGTTTGAAATTCTATGGTGCGGTGTTGTTTGAAATACTTTTACTTTGTGGTTAGTGCTGTTGGGTTGGATTTGTTGATATTTTGTGTAGAAATTTTATACCTATGTCCATGAAGTATATTGGCATACAGTTTTCTGGTAGTATGTTTCAACTGGCTATGGCAGTGTTGCGTAAACATCACTAAAAAACAATATTTTCAACTTCACCACCACTTATCTGCCAGATTGTCACACTGCGGTGGCTTGTGTGTGGTGATGCTGTGCCACTGGTGTTTCAACTACCAGCAAGGATTACCCTGGCTGAACATGTCTCAGCATAGTTGAGACTGGAAGATATGCATATTTGTACCCACTCAGTTACCAGAGCAAACTTCCAGTTGAAGCTTTTTCTCTGCTCAGTAAGCCTATCAAAACAGGGATTCAGGCTTACTGTTAGCAGAAAGATTTATGAAATAGAAAAGTGGCTTGAAAGTATAAATGAGCTAAATGTTTATTGGAGAGAGAAGCATCTTGCAAGCAGGGATATAGAGAAAACTACAGTAACACAGACTATGTCTCCTTGAACAAGTGAGAAGAGAGAACTTAAGGGAGTTGGGTCAAGCAGAACATTGTATTTGTTCATAAAAGAGATGGGCAATTAGAGAAATTGAGTACATTTGGGTAAGGTGGTGGTAATTGGGGGTATGCTCGATAGGTTTTCAAAATGGGGACTATAGCAAATGGCTTCTGGATAGAATGTCATCACTTATTATGGGATGGTGGTGCCCACACTGAGCTCTGCCCTGATGTTCTTGGACTTTAGGGTTCAACTCAAGGGAAGTTACAAGTGTCTGGTCTACTCCTGCTTCCGTGTAGACTCTGAGCTGGCCAATTGCTGAATGTCACAGAGGAAGGGAGTGGAACTGTTTGGTATTTACATAATCTGGTGCCAATTTGGGACTAGAGAGGATTGAGAATGAAGGGGTAGAATCTAGTCTGTCATAGTTAATGAAGCCTCTGTGTGGACAAGACCTTTCCCTGAGGATTTTGGGAATTCCTGGATTTCCCTCTTGGAAGCAGGAGACACTCTCTTCTCTCAGAGAGTCATTGCAACTAAAAAGATACATGGAAGTATGCTGGTGCCCTGAGCTGAAAGAACCACGTGGAGACCCATGCCAGGACTGAGATACCTCTGCCCACACTGGATCTATAAAACTCCCCCTTACTGGATGAGTCCTTGCATTCATCATCATTGCATGTATTCCGTGTGTCTGAAGAGGACTTTGTAGATTGGTATCAGGCATATGGGTTAATATTGGATTCATGGACTTGCTCTGGACTGGGCTGGGATGTTTCTCAATACTCAATTGCTCTTGTATATAAAGCTCTTCCCTATACACATGTGAATATCTTTGAATTTGTTTCTCTAGTCTATCTAGGCTAACACAAACTGAAAAATGCACCATTGATGTAAAACAAAGTGAGAGATCCCATGCTAGAATTTTGCAAAAGCAAAGACTTGTACATAGAAAATACCCCCTTTTCCCACAACATATGGACTTCCCCAGATGGAATATGCAGAAATCAAATTGACCACATCTGTGACGAGACATGATGAAAAACTCAAAGTCAGCAGTTAAAACCAGACCAGAGTCTGACTGGAATAAACCATCAATTGCTCATTCGTAAGGTCAGGATAAAGTTGAAGGAAATTATGTATAAGCCAAGTTTTTCAACACATTTTAATTCAGTTTTTGTGATAAAATTAGGTGCCTCAGCTGATATTCAGGTCAGCTTATACTGGAGTATATAGGTCAAACAAATCCACAAAAGACAAAATGCAACTTGAATCTAATATGCCCAAATTTTAAGAACATCTTAATAACAAATTGTACTCATTGAGGACTAAGGACAGAAGACCCAAAAAACTGTGTGAGGACATCAAAATCATCATTCCCAAAGAAAGCAATAGCTTACTAGAAAAGGAAGGAAAGATAGAAAAGAGCTGAGTGGATGTAAAAGGTACGGAAATGTGCTCTTAATTGCAGAGTAGCTAAAGCAAATGGAAGAATGTATGAAGTCAAGGAGCTGGATAGAAAATTTTAATGCACAGTTTAAGTAGACAAAGCCAAGTATTATAAAGAAATGCAAGGGCCTCGAATGAGAAAACTAAACGGAACATGCTCAGCAGACCTTAAACTGACAGAACAAAAAAAATTAACCTTCGAGTTGTAATTTTGAAAGATTTCCTAGGCAAAATATTGAATGACACAGGAAGCCTGAAGAGAAGATGTGAAGAATTTGAAGAGTCAAGGTACCAAAAATGACCACTTGATAGGCCACCATTTCTAGAGGTAGCATATGGGCAAGGACAAATGGTTGCCAAAGGATGATGGTCCAACTGCACTGAAAGCATTAGCCAAAAATAAGGATCCAGGAATTGATGGAATATCCATTGAAATGTTTAAGAAAGCTGTGTGCGATAGCGCTGGATGCACTCCCACTTCCATTCCAGAACATTTGGAAAACAGCTACTTGACCAACTGACTAGAATAGATCTATAATTGTGCCCGTTCAAAAGAATGGTGACCCAACAGAATGCTTAAACTGTAGTACCATATCATTGATATAGCACAAAATGAAATTTTTCCTTAAGATCATCCAACATCGGTTGTACACTGACAGAGAACTGAAGAAGTTCAGGCTGCATTCAGGAGGGAACATGTAACAAGGGATATCACTCCTGAATTCAGATGGATCTTGGCCTCAAGAAGAGAATACCATAAAGATATTTACTTGGGTTTTATTGACTATGTCAGGGCATTTGACTGTGTGGACCATAACTGTGGGTAATTTTAAGAATGATAGGGATTCAAGCACACTTCATTGTGTTCATTTGAAACATGGATATTCATCAAGAGTCAGTTGTGCAAACAGAACAAGAGAAGGCAGCATGGTTTAAAATCAGGAAAGATGTGAGTGAGTTACATCCTCTCACCATACTTGTTCAATCTACATGTTGAGCCAGTCATCAGAGAATCCTAGGATCAGGTATCAGGCATCAAAGAACAAAAAAATCATGTCATTGTGAATGAGGGGGAGTGCAGAGTGGAGACCCAAAGTCCATCTGTAGGTAACTGGACACTCCCTTACAGAAAGATCATGGGGAGGAGAGAAGCTGGTCAGAGTACAGTATAGCACTGATGAAACAGACAGCTTTCCTCTAGTTCTTTAATGCTCCCCCCCTCCACTGTCATGATCCCAATTCTACCTTACAAATCTAGCTAGACCAGGGATGTCCATGGGTACGGATAAGAGCTGGAAATACAGGGAATCCAGGACAGATAAATCCCTCAGGACCACTAATGAGAATAGTGATACCAGCAGGGTAGGAGAAAGATGGGGTTGCCAGGGGAAACTGCTCACAATGATTTACATGTTATCCCCTCCTGGGAGGATGGACAACAGAAAAATGGGTGAAGAGAGACATAGTGGACAGTGTAGGATATAAAAATAGTAACAAAATTATAAATTATCAAGGGTTAGTGAGGGAGGGTGGGTAGGGGATGGAGGGGAAAAATGAGAAGCTGATACCAAGGGTTCAAGTAGAAAAAATGTTCTGAAAATGATGGCAACAAATGAACAAATATGTGTGACAGAATGGATGTATATATGGATTGTGCTGAGTTGTATGAGCCCCCAATAAAATGATTTTTAAAGGAAAAGAAAAAATTCCCAAAAAATAGGGAAAAAAGAGGAAGGTTTTTAGTTTCTAAACATCATTTTGAGGAATTTTATAGCTCTTATAGCAATGCATACATGATTTTTATCAAACATATCTGTACATAGGTTACAGTAATTATTTTCTAGCCATTTACATTACCCTCCCTGGCCCCCTCCCTTCCTCATGTTGGTCAATTATAAATTATTATTATTTTCATATCTTACACCAACAGCTGTCTTCTTTCCCCCACTGTTTCTTCCCTCCTCTTCTCCCCTACCTTGCTGGTATCGCTACTCCCATTTCTTTTCCTGAAGGGTTTATCTGCCTTTTATTCCACGAGTCCATATACACCTGTACCTGTGTATATGCTCCAGCCTAGAGCACAGTGGAAGAGCAGGATTGGGTTCATGATAGTTGGGGGAGAGGAAGACTCAAGGAACCAGGAGAAGATTGTGTGTTTCGTCAGTGCTATACTGACGTGCTAGTTGGCTCTCCCTTCTTTATGACCCTCCTCTAAAGGGATGCTGCATTGTCTACAGATGGGTTTTGAATCTCTGTTATGACACCCTCATTCTCAACAATATGTTTTTTGCTTTGTTTTGTTTTGGGTCTTCTGATGGCTGTTATCTGATCTCGACATCTTATGATTGCATAGGCTGGTGTGCTTTTTTCCATGTGAGTTTGTTGCTTCTCTGCTAGATGGTCGCTTGTTTAACCTTGAAAGGGAAGTTTTATTATTGAATTTGTATTCAACCACAGTGCGATAGATCCTAGGAATCCACTACTGAGACTGGAAAGGCAGAACTATATCTTATTTTTATTGAGTGGATACAACTGAACATTCATATTTAAGGCAGGATTACTAATTTTTTGTATCTCTATGAAAAGATCCTTGAATCTCTCCAGATTCCTCAGCGCTCAAACCTAAAGCAGTCTGAGTGGTGTAAAGAAAAAAGGAAGAAAGTGAAACTGAAGTTGACTTAGAGTCTTGTGACAAACAAGTTCACTTCAAACAATACCACACACACACACACCCCAAAAAGAGAAAAGATGCTTGAAATAATACAAGTCTTCTTCCATGAAGCTGGGGAATAAGGGTATGATCGTCTCTGATGGCTGACTTTCAAAATAGATGGAAGTGTGAAAGTCACCAATTCAGGGAATGTGATGGTAAAGGCTATGTGTCAAATTCATTGGTGGTTTGGCAGTTATATAATGGTAAAACTTGGAATGTGTACAACAATGTACTAATCCTCTATTTTGTGATCTGATGTGGTCATCGTTTATTATCACTAAGCATGGGTTTTTACCTAAAGATTTGATCTTTTACACCTAACCCTGTCAGTATGTGAGAAGTGAGTGTGTTTATTTGTACTCTCATCTTCACCTAGTTCTTTTACTTAGTTTAGGATTAATTTGCTTTTTATTTTCTAACTTCTTAAAATTGAAGTTGAGGTTATTCATTTGAGTACTTTCTTCTTTCTTCAAAATGCATTTCATTATCTAAATCATCTCTTTATTTGTTTCAAGTCATGACACACAATTGATATGAGAAATAGTCTGTTTCTATTGGAATCCAGGTTTCTGTAGTCCACAGAGTTTGGAGTGACCTACCTAGGCTATTGCTCTCAGATCTTATTTTTAACACTAAGCCTGGAGAAAAAGCATGTGTTAAAGGATACCCATTATTCAGACAATCTACAAACACATGTTTTTAAGGCTGCATCTTTCTCATGAGGAACCACTGGCAGGCTTGCATCACTAACATTACAGTCAGCAGTTGAACATTTACCCTAAATATCACAAAAAAAAGTTTAATTTTTTTAAATTGAGTTAACCATTGGGATATTTTGATTCATTATCCATGTACTGACAGTTTTGAGAAACAGGAACTCCTGGGTCTAACTGGAAGGTGCAATGCAGAGTAAATTGTTATTATGCAAACAATAGCCCTGGTCCCTTTTCCATGACAATGTCAGTAAGATGGGAGCAAGTCAAAGAGCAAAAAAGAGGCTACTGTTGAAATTGAAGATTTCATGAAGACACAAAGTGATCCTAGATCAGTCAGCACTTGCTGACAATTCACCAAAGTATTACAGCAAAAGGAAATCTTCACAGAGCTTAAAGAAAGCAAGGAGCCTTAATTAACAGACCATTAACTCCAAGGTTGGCAGTTCAAACCCTCCAGCAGCTCCTTGGGAATTAAATGAGTCTTTCTGCCCCATAAAGGTTTACAAAGGCTTTGGAGTCCTACATAGAGGAAATCACTAAGAGTCGGAAAAGATAGTGGGTTTGGTTATTTTATTATGATTTTAGATACAGCGTATCCAGTAATTTACAAGAAAAAAATTTCTGATAGACTGGCATTTACAGAATCACACTTTAACAGACACACACCAATGGCAAGAGCTATTGCATCTGTAGATAGTTCAAGGGCCAGTTGAATGGATGCTCTTCCTGGTGCATCTGGTGAGAGCAAGGGGAGGAGCCTGGGAAGGACACCTCCAGGAATCCTGAGGTTTGTTAGCTCACTTGCTTTCAAAGTCATCTCAGAAGCAGCAGCATACAGAAAAGTAAAGTGATGTCAGACTTGCAGCTTTGACGGAAGCCTCCCATTATGCCAAGCACCTAATTCTTTTGCACTCCTTCACAGATATGTGCATCTTTAGAAGTTCTTTTTATCTTTGGAACACACTGAATCTAGTCAGAATTATTGCCCTATTTGCCAATTGCATATAAATAGGACTTCACATCAATAAATACTTTTGCCTTAATATTGTTTTTATTTTTACAAATATGATGTATTTTTCTTTTCAAGAAACTAAACACTAATTAAGAACAAACCAAATTTTATGAGAAAATTATTTCATTTTGTAGCTACCTCATGGGTTATTTACAAATGCATTACTCCCTATGCATTTGGGGATTTGAAGAGCTTTTGTGGTTATTGCCACTGTGTTCAGAGACTATGCTTAGAATGATTGAATCCTTTTAATGTTATTGAGAGATGTTCTTTGATCCCAAATATGGTCTATCTTTGGAAATAATTCTTGAAAAAGAAAGTGTATTCTACTGTTGTTTGAAAAGAATGTGTATTCTACTGTTGTTCTTCCCAGTGTTCTATAAATGCCAACTAGGTCAGATGGTATCCCACCTGCCCCACCTTGCACTTCACCCTAGGTACTTTGGTCCCCACTTGGTGCATGTCCATAGCCTCCAATTTACTAACTGTAACCATGACTACAATCTCAAGCTAGGAAAGTCATTGGGCTCACTTGACACCAGATCATCACTTTCACCATCAACTTTACTGGCCTTGGACACCACCCACTGCCTCAAATTGAATGGGCAAAAATGCCGTAGATTCCTGCATGCACTCAAAATTCAGCAACTTTTCCCCCCAACAGTTTTATTGGCATATAATTTACATACCTTACCATTCAATCATTCAATCATATTAAGGAGAATTGTATAATCATCACATCAATTTTAGAGCATCTCCCACATGGTTAAATCGCCTTTAAAATGAGTTGTGCAATCACAATGCATTCTAGTCCTCCCTTCCCCCTCCTGCCTTTAGTGTCTACTCCTGAAATCCATACTCCCTCCCTTTAACCCACCCTCTACTCTGTATGCCTGCTCTCCCCTTCTATCAGTTACTGGCACTATGCATTCACTTCTATGCTTCACAGCTGGGACACCCAACAGAAAACAATACAAAACAAAATCACACTAAGGAAACATGCGTAATAGTAGAAAGACAAAAATATAAATAATGTGTAAGAAGGAAAAGACATCCATCAGCATTCAAAATGCCAGGAAAGAAATTTCTGTTGTGGAACAAGTAAGAGATACTTGCATCCAGAACAAGTTCAGGTCGCATGTTACTGGGAGGTCCAGTGTCAAGTTTACTGCAGCATAATCAAGATTGCAATGGTCTCTGCCTGACTCTAAGACTGTTGGAAACGGGCTGAGCCCTGGTGGCGTAGTGGTTGTGCATGGGACTGCTGCCCACTGGGATGGAGGCTCAATTCCAGCTCCACGGAGCAAAGGCTGGGCCTCCTACTCCCACCACCAGAGGACAGTGATACCACCCCCGGAAAAAACAAACAAACAAAACAAAACAAGACTGTTTGAAACCCTCTAACTGGTGGCTAGAGCAGATCTCCCCATGGCTCATTCTGACTAGGTCTTCTGCAGGTGGTTTATTGGACTCCCAGCATCCCCCACAAATTACATAGATGTTCACAATTTTAGTTCAGATGATTTTCTCTTTACCACATTCACATTTTACCGTTTTCGTCTTTGGATCACACAAGCTCCTGTGCTTCTTCTGTGTGGACTTATCCAACTCCTAATTTAGATGGCTGCTTGTTTGAATACAAGCCTTTTTGACCCCAGACACAATTCTGATTGATAGCCAAGCACCATCTGCTTTCTTCACCACGTTTTGTTTAGCAGGTTTATTTTTAGTGATCATTTCATGAAGGTGAGTATCGAACAGGGTCATGAGGTAAAAACTGATTGTTCTAAAATTGGAGCTATGATTGATTTAGTGCTCACCCAAGACCCACTCCTGGATCTATGGGTTTTTTTTAATTTGCTATAACTTGGCAATTAATATAAATGTCATGTCATTCCATAGTTCAATCATGTTAAACATAATTGTGCAATTGATTCCATCACTAGTCTCCAACCATTCTTTTATGTCAAGGACTTCTTGACATAATCTCCCTCTTATCTCCCCTACCTTTCTATGACCTTATGCCCCCCGTCCCCCAAACCTCTGTTAAAGTTTCTTTCCCTGTAGGATCAACATCTCTGAGTTTCATTCACTGAAAAAACAAAGAAACAAATAACACAGCTGCAAGGGTGAGTCATTATGGTGACACACCTTGGAGATACATCCTAATATGGACAAATATATGCAGAAAATAACAGAATGGCTGCCCCAGAATTGCCAGAATAATACTTATCATAATAAAGAATGCAGTTTGTAGCCAAACCGTATTTGTCCACCAACCAACAGTACACTGCTCTTGGTACAGCTGTCTTCTCTTTTCTTAGACACCGTGCATTTTCAGGCTTGGGTCCTCAGGTAACAAGTGTGTCTGGGGAAGTGTCCAGTTTACCTAGTGACGTTCCCATTAGGGGCCTCAACAATGCAGCTTCTGGAGCTTGACATGTGCCTTGAAGATCCAGGATTCAGTGTCTTACTGTTCTGCAGCATCCATCCTGGGATCCCTGGATACCCCAGACACACTAGGTTGATCCTGAACACCTATTGCATGCCATTAAAGACCTTCCCCACCTAATTATCCCAAGAGCATCCTTGGCCTCTCCTCCGCCCACCTGGGGATCAGTGTTCCCTCCAACAGACAGACACCTATATTCTTTCTATCTGACCATTCCCTCTCATCTCTCCTGCACTGCCCTCTCCTCAAGAAGCCTCATCCCTCTTACAGGGATGCCTGCCTGTCCAGTGGGCCTCACCCCAGGTCCACATGGCTACCACTCAGCACACTGCACCCCCCTCCCTCTTCTCTGACCATTTGATCCAAGCTGTTGTGAGGTGCCCTCCAGTCATGTGACCTCTCCTATACTTACCTGGAGCAGATGATGTGTGGTTCATTGACACTGGTCTACATCTTTACCGGGTTGTCAGGTCCCCAGCCCAAAGACTGGATGCCCTATAAGCTTGAGCTTGTGCCCATTCTGCTGCTTGTTCCTACCACAGCGAAGTGCACATAGCACTTGTCCTTTTGTGCTTGATGAGCTTCACTCAGCATAAGGTCTTCTAGAGCCCTCCCATGTGTAGAGGTGTTTCATGGTTCATTATTTTTTTAGGATGTATAGTATTTCATTATGTATATGAAACAGAGTCTCTTCATCCACTCTTCTATTGATAGGAATTTAGGCTATTTCCAGATTCTTGCTATGGTGACTTGTTCAGCAACTTTTTAAACATACATGATTCTTTCATTGCTGTATGTCTATTATTGTTCTGCTTTATTGCTGCTTTAGGGGGAATGATTTTCATCAGTCTCTTCATTTAGCCATAGCTTGATGTCAGCAACCCTGCACAGGCCTTCTTTAGGGAAAGAGTTTTGAAATCTTGATGGAAGCAGACACATTGTCTCTCTCTCAAGGAGTGATGGCTAGGTTTGAATTGCTGCTCTTGTGATTAGCAGCCTAACTCATAACCCACTACACCATCTGGCCTCTTTAATTGTACGACAGAAATATTTCAAATACTATGGTGTGTTATTCTGGGTTGACTAGAGCAACAAAGTCATAAGTACTCATGCCTACAAGAACATGTTTTATATCAAAGAGTCATTGTCTATTAAGAAAACATTCCACTTCAGATCAAGTCCATAAGTCTGAAATTGGGCCACATGTCCAAAACCAGGTTATAAATTCCTCTTGAGACTAACAAAACACATGCAATGATGGTGAATACAGGAAGATCACAGGCTAGTGGGTGGAAAGTCTTGTGGGTCCAGGGGTGGTGGAAGCATTTCTGCACTGGTGAGGCTTTCCACTTGACTCCTCTAGCTCCAGGGCCCTCCCACTATTAGCCTAGCTCTTTGTGGCTTGTCAACAGGAATGTCTCTCAGGGAGAGTGTGTGTCCTGCCTTCAGGGAGGAAGACAGGAGTTCCCAGAATCCCCAGGAGACGTCCATGCCCACACAGAGGCACCATTGACTATGACCTGATTGAAAGGCTGGACCCCAGTCATTTGTTCAAGTTGACAGGAGATTATGTAACTTCCACAGATGGGCATAGTTTTTGTTTCCTAATCTCCATTGTTTAGCACTTGCTCACAATAGCTCATGAGATCTTCTCTGAGATACCTACAAAGATCCATTCCTTGTGGACTGCCATGGGTGGTAACTGTACTGGTTCATACATAAGAATCAGTTCCTGACGAACAGTGGAACAATAGGGGCAAACAGACATGGCATTTCCTTCAGCTATTCATATAGCTAAGTCTTTTTCTAGTCCCCTCTAAGAGTGGAATGAAGTTTACACCATTTTTACTATAGCAACACTTGGTAATAATTAGACTATTTTTCAGACTATAAGATACACCTGATCATAAGACATAACCTGTTTTTAGAGCAGGAAAACAAGAAAAAAATGAACTGAATAGCACCAGTATACTAAAATGCTTTGGGGTACCATACATTCAGATCATAAGATGCACCCTCATTTTGCCCCCACTTTGGGGGGTGCATCTTATGGTCCAAAAATATGGTAGTTCAGGTAGTGCATATCTTATCCACATATACGTGTATACTATCAAGATTATTGACTAACAGTCTTACATATTGTGAAACAACTATTATATTGAAACACTTTATTCACTAGACAGGCAATGATTTTGAAATGTGCAAATGATAACTCCATATGTTATAGTTAGTTATTTTGACTATTTCCTAACTTTTTTTATTAAATTGTGTATAAGTTATTAGTTACTTGGATGGCCTTTGAAACATTTTACAGGTGATCTCATTAATTGCTTTTGAATGAATAGTGTCCAAAGTTATAACTTTAAGTTTTTGATACATATATTTTAGTTGTGTGTGTGAGAAAGAGAGAGAGAGATTCATTTAGTACAATATGGCTAATTATTTCTATGTGGTTGATTCCCATATGTTTTTCCACTTTAAGCCCCTACATTGAAAGAAACCTTTCAAATACATTTAAAGGGATTCATCTGAACTGAAAAGACACTGTGGAGAATTTTCATTAAGATAGTTGTTTACTGTGGTGTCTATCTCCTTGCTATTCAAAGCGCGGTCCATGGACTAGCAGCATCTGCATCACTTGGATGCTTTGCTAAAATTGAAGAATCCTAGAGCTCAAGCCAGACTAAGTGAATCAATTGGTTTTATGGCATGATCTACCATTGGTTTTTATGTTAGTTAAAATCTTAGAAGCCAAACATAGATGAAAAGACTTAGGTAGACTGCCTCATTGTGACAGAGATCATTGTGACATTCATGTAGTCTTCTGTCATTTTCATGATTGAGAGTGTAGGGCTAGAGTTTATCCTGTCAATTTGGAGATAGTCAATGAGACCACTGTTTTGGCATAGCTTTCTCCTGAGAATTCTGGGAAATCTCGTGATATTTCCCCCCATGGGTGTGAGAGACTTACAGCACAGTCCCTTGGAGATGCTCTACTGACAAGACACAAGGCAGGCTCCCTGTTAGACATCCCGGAGGATAAACTACATGGGCTTACCCTGATGGAACCAGACCTTTGAAGCCGGAAAAATCACATAGAGACTCCTGCCACTGCTGAGATGATTGAGTGGCCACAGAGTTGCCCCTGCCAATGCTGAGATGCTTCTTCCACCACTGGATACACAAGACTCTGCGCCCACTGGCTGATGATTGTGCTGGCCTCATTGCAAGTGCCTCATGAATCTGAAGAAGACATATAGACTGGTACTGCACATATTTTCTAATATCAGGCTTGGACTCGATTGGGTTGGGAAGCTTTCTCAATGTTCCCCTCCTCTTGTATCTAAACCTCTCCCTTGTATACACTTTTCTAGCCTACCTGGACTAACACAATCATTTACAGTAAAAATTCCCAAGGATTAGTAATAAAAAACACCTATTCAAGTTCATCCTACCCCCTCCATGTCCTCTTCTAAGATAGTGTTAATTTTGCTTTTAAAATGCATGTCGGAGAAACCCAATGAAGTGATTTGCTTAACTTGAGATTTCTGTTATTTTTTTTGGACTAATCAATAAGTTCCCAGATAGGCACCCGAGAGGGGAGTGCAGGTTACCCAAGGGAATCACTGTGATAGAGGGTCTTCAGGGTTTCTTGGCTCAGTGGTTAAAGTGCTCCCTCCTAACTGGATCTACCCTTTCAGTCTCTCAGCAGGAGAAAGATGGGGCAGTCTGCCAGCTGTTAAAATTACCACTTTGAAAACTGTGTGGGCTAGTATGGACTTTTGAATCAAAGTCAACTTGAAGACTAACACTCAAACACTAAACTAACCACCACAGAATGGATTGCAACTCATAAGGACCCTATTGGGTTTGTGTGACTTAGAATCTGAGTGAGACTTTGTTCTTCCTAGTGGTCTAATTCTGGCACTGTCTTTAGTCATCATTCCTCATTTTAGAGTGAGGATCAGGTGTCAGAGTGTAACAGATAAAATGCATGTCAGCTAGCTCTGATCCTCTTCAGAAAAATCATAGATTTCCCAGACATTCCATAAGGTGGGTACCCATTTTTACTTCATTTCCCAGATGGAGTCATATTTAGCCCGAGAAGTTTGGAGAAGCCAGTATCGATGGATCCAGCACTCTAACAATGTAATGTGTGTGCTCATGAGAAGGGAATCAATATTGGATAAGCAATCTTCTGTTACAATAATCAAAAGGATATTATAAGTGCATGAGATAGTTTATAAATTCTACTCTCGAACATCTTCCTGAGATGATTCTGGCAACTCCCCACCTTACAAAACTTAAAGCTAATTCTTGCATAGTAATACTGATAATAAAATAAGAGTTTGGTGTGGCCAGGTGGCACAAATTATTCTATTAACTTAAAGATTGGTGGTTTGAGCCCACTCAGTGGTGTTGTAATAGGAAGGCCTAGCACACCATTTCTGATTCATGAAGACCCTGTAGAGCAAGTAGAATTGCCCCATAATGTTTCCAAGACGAAAAGTCTTCATGGATGCAGGTGGCTACATGTTTATCCTGGACAAAAGTTGGTGGGCTAAAACTAGATAATTTGATGAGTCACCAAGTGCTTAACAACCAAGAAAACCTTTTGGAATAGCTCTACTCTGTAATTCACAAGGCCCTTGCATCAAATCAACTGCAATGTGTTTGGTTTTGCATGTATAATTGTGTCTGAACAAAGACTTTACTCACTTACTGAACTGCCTGTTTCATGAAATCCTTGAGTAACCCACCATCATTTAGACTCTCATACTTGCAAGCACAAATGGTGCCTCTCAAATACTTTCCCATGTCTACTTCTTTTTTGTTTTTAGTTTCAAAATTTTTAAAAATTATTTTATTGGAGGCTCATACAACTCTTATCACAAGCTACACATACATCCATTGTGTCAAGCACTTTTGGACATTTGTTTCACTCAAAACACTTGCTTTTCACTTGAGCCCCTGGTATCTGCTCCTCATTTTCCCCTCCTTCCTCCCTTCCATCCCCCATGAATCCCTGATAAGTTATAAATTATTATTATTTTGTCATATCTTACACCATCTGATGTCTCCCCTCACCCACTCCTTTGCTATCCATCCCTCAGAGAGGAGGTTATATGTAGATCCTTGCAATTTGTCCTCCCTCCACCTTCTCTCCACTCTCCCATTATCGTCCTTCTCACCACTGGTCCTAACGAATTCTTTTGGCCTGGATTCCCTATGTTTCTATTTCCTATTTGTACCAGTGTACATCCTCCTGTCTAGCCAGAGTTGTAAGGTAGATCTGGGATCATGATAATAGGAGTGGAGGTGGAAGGAAGTATTCAAGAACTAGAGGAGCATTGTATGTTTTATCATTGCTACACTGCACCCTGACTGCCTCATTCCCTCCCCGGGCCTTCCGTGAGGAAATGTCCAGTTACCTACAAATGGGCTTTGCATCCCCACTCTGCACTCCCCCTCATTCAAAATGGTATGATTTCTAGTTCTTTTAAAAAAATAGAAACCAGCTTTTCATTTTTTGTTACCTAAGTGGTGTTTTGTCTGTTGCTGTTTTTGACATCATTTCCAATATGTCAAAAGTTTAAGCAAACAATAAGAATCCATAATTCCATTGTCAAGTTAAGATGTTTTTCAGGAAACTGTCAGTGTTTTTGAAAGATAAATATGAAATGAAAGCTGTAAAATCGTTTGGTAAGGTTTAAAGAAATTAGTTACATAGCTTCAGATTAACAGGTCTTGTACTCTTAAAAATTTTTTTTTACCACTCTTCATTGCAAATCCCTAGTAGACACCCACTCAGAAAGACTACAGTCTATTTTGCTTCTTATTTTTCTTTTTAACTACTGGGCCTGCGCACACTTAGAGCTCAATAACTCTTGGAAAAGAAGTGAACACAAAACCACAGCCCTTTGTATGAGATGGATCATTTTATATCATTATTATAAGATTACTTTATTATTTGATGGCATCCTGTTTCTTTGCAGAAACATTTAAATGGAGATAATCTGTTATTAACTCATCATTCAAAATAAGTCATATATTTGTATAGGGGTTTTTTGATTGATGAGACGATTCTTCCAGAGCTATGTTCATATTTCAGAAATTTAAAATGGCTTATCTTGGTCTGCTTTAAGCAGAGATGAACACAGCAGGGGATACAGTCACTGACCTTCTTCAAGTAATGCTTGTGAAAAATTTGTGCCTGTTATCTGATTGTGAGACTTGTTATGTTTTCTTTCCTGGAAGCAAATAGTGCTCCGTAATTGAAAAAGCCAGAAGGCCAAAAATAATGTTTTCCAACCTGTGTTGTGACTATGAAATGCAATCTTAAATAATGCCTCCTGAGTGCACCGCTATTCAATTGGGAAAACATCACTTAGGATTTCTCATAGTGAATGTAAAAAGATTTAAGGAAATAATATGTATGATTTTTAATATTTTAATATCAATTTTATTTTAGAATAAATGGTATTTTCTGTGTTGAGTGTTCTAGTTGGGCTTTGACATTTTTGGAAATTGTTTACTCCTTAGGTGGGGACTGTCAAAAAATTATCCAAAATTTGAAAATAGATAAAATATATTTATTAGTTGTTCTTTCAGTGCAATGTTGGTACTTGACTTTATATTGTCCGGATTACTTCATGGCTCCAGAGGACTGGGTTAATTTGCAAATTTTTGTCCAGAATAATTGCAAATAATTTATTCTTAATGGACAGATATCCCTAATCTAAGGTTGCTAGATTTAGCAAATAAAGATTCAGGGAAAATTGTACATCTTTTCCTGTTCTAAAAGTTATCATTCACTGTTTATCTGAAAGTCATATTTAACTAGGTGCTCTGTATTTTTCAAGGAACTCAACCTCTGATGTTCCAATATGGTCAAGTAGCCATTTCCCAGTTTTGGAGATCACTCAGCAATCACTACATAATATTACCACTAGGCATCTAATTTCTCATTTATTTTTAGTATCTTACTTAATCCATTGTTGAGTTAAAGGAAGTATTTGATACACACTTACTTTGAGCCACCTGCCTCTTGCTCGCTAAAAGGGAGGAGGAATTGAAGCAATTGCTGATGAAGATCAAGGTTTGCAGCCTTCAATATGGATTACAAGTCAAAGTAAAGGAAACCAAAATTTTTTTAAGACAGGACACCAATTGAACCATTAACATTATCACAAGTGGAGAAAAGATCAACGTTGTTAAGGATTTCATCTTGCTCATATCTTAAAACAGCAATTAAGAGTTTAGCGGGCACACTTCTTTAGGGAAATATGAGGAGGTACCTCCCCAAAACCAGAATTAAGAGTTTAGGGGGCACACTGCTTTAAGTAAAAATGAGGAGGTACCTCCCCAAAACCAGAATTACACTGGGCAGAGCAGTGTTTTCATAGTACGTCTTTTTTCCCACTAGGTGAGTAGCAAGCAACTTACTCTGAGTGTGGCAGTCATGTGCTTATGTTACGTTTATGGTTGAAATGTAGGTGTGGAGTTTAGACTGTTAATCTGGAGATAGCCATTGAGTCTCCAATAAGGCCTCTGTGTGGGCATGGCTTTCTCCTGAGACTGCTGAGAAATCTCGTGATATTTCCCTCATGAAGATGAGAAGCTATCTTCCCCAGTTGTTGGGAGTTAGTCTCAGAGACGATGAATCACAGACAAGACAAGTTGGCAGCATCTGAGAAGCTGGAGGAGCTGGCAGAGAGACCACATAGCTTTGCCCTGATGGAGCCAGACCTCTGAAGCTGGGGCGGCCAAATGGAGACCCCTGCCAGTGCTGGGATTCTGCACCCATTTACCTGTGACTTCATGAGTTGGAAGGAGACATTATAGACTGGTATCAGGCACATGGGCTAATATTGGACTTATGACTTTGTGCAGGACTGGATTGGGATGCTTTCTTAATGTCTTATTTCTCTAATATATAAACCATACCCTTATATCCATATGCATGTCTATGAAATTTGTTCCTCTAGTCCACCCGGACTAACACACTGACTTAGTGCACCCAGTGGTGTCCCCTGGGAAGGTTCTCGTTGGTAATGGTGAATTTTTTCATGAAAGTTGTTTTGCTTAAGCCTCAGTTTTGCGATGGCTAATTTAAGGGAACAGCCTGTGGCTGAGGAATTTTGTTTCCTGCTCGGGAAAAATGCCACAGAAATTGTTGTGATGTTGAACGCAACTTTCAAGGACCTTACTATAGGAAAAATTCAAGTGTAGGAGCAGACCTCATTCCAGATGTCCATCAACTTTCTGAAAATGTCAACTTGTAGTGCATTTGAAGTATGTTCCACTGGGTTGGACTGTTGACAAGCTTTCATTTTAGACATTATGGAAATTTTGTGTAATAGTGTGCGACAAAAAAAGACTTGTGGTAGACGGGAGACTCGTTTTTGTCATCAGGATAATGTACCTGCTCATGCAGTCCTCCTAGTACATCAGGTGTTGGCCAAAATCAGCAAGCCTCTCCCCTGACCTTGCCCCCAGTGACTTCTTTTTGTTTCTGTGAATGCACAGGGACATGAAAGAACAGCCATTTCACTATGTAAAAGAGGTAAAGAGAAAAAACAAGGGAGGTGCTCTAAGCCATCCAAAGAGATGAGTTTGAGAAATGTTTTCACGAATGGAATTTCAAGTTTGACAAATGGATTAAGTGTAATTGGAGGTGGTAAGATTGTTTTGTAAAAAAAACCCAAAACTAAATACATAGCTTTGAAAAAAAGATTCCAGGGTTGTTTTTTGAGGGGGCTTAAAGGTTAATGTATAAGAATGTCATGTTGAGGGTTATGGTCCACTAGATCCAAACCATGGTATTTTCAATGCTCTCTTATGCATGTGAAAGTTGGATCTTGATTAAAGAATACCAATGAAGAATTGATGCATCTGAATGAGGGTGCTGTTAAAGAATCATGATCTGCCAAGAAAAACCCAACAACAGTCAGATCTGTCTTGGAAATACAGCCAGAGTGTCCCTTACATGTAGTAATGGTCAGAGTTCATCTCATGTACTTTGAATATGCTATCAGGAGAGATCAGTTCCTGAGAAAGAACCTCCTGTTTGGTGAAGTAGAAGGACAACCCAAACTAGAAAACCCTGAAAGAGACGAATGGACACAGTGGCTACTACGATGGGCTCCACCATAATAATAATGGTGATGACAGCACAAGACTGGACAGGGTTTTGTTCGGTTGTGCATAGGGCGACTTTGGGTCCGAACTGCCCCGAGAGTGCTTAACAATCACAACATTGTATCTATGCCTAAGAGTCATGATTTGGTCTTTTCAAAGGGAGACTCAAAATGTTCATGGCAACATTGAATGGAAAGATAATGGAATTTCTTCCAGGAATTTTTCGAAGCCCCCTCAAACTGGAATAGTTCTATAGATGACCAATTGGCCTCACCTAACCCAAACCAAGTAAATTGCATCACTGGAAACAAATGTACCTCGGGGTTAGTTTCAACTAAGTTATAGCTTTTCCTGTTTTCAGAAATAGCTCAAGAAATACTAAAACTTTAAGATTGCTGACACTCTTTGCTTACTTATTATTGTATTTGTTCTTTTACGTACTCATTTTGGATTTTTCCCTAGTTACTAAATAGCCTGAAATTATTATTGATCAGTACCCACAATGATTGGAAATTTAGTTTTATCATGTGATCATTTAAATCAGCGGTTCTCAACCTATGGGCTTTCAACCTACTGGGAGTCAAATGACCCTTTCACAGGGGTTGTTGCCTGATTCATAACAGCAGCAAAATGACAGTTATGAAGTAGCAATGAAAATAATTTTATGGAGGGCTGAGCCCCGGTGACGTAGTGGTTGTGCGTGGGACTGCGGCCCACTGGGATGGAGGTTCAATTCCGGCTCCCAGGAGCAATGGCTGGGCCTCTTACTCCCACCACCTGAGGGCAGTGATGCCTTAAAAAAAAAAGAAAATAATTTTATGGTTGGGGGTCACCACAACATGGAGAAAGATATTACAGTATCGCGATATTCGGAAGATTAAAAACCACTGATTTAGGTGGTGATCTCTGTGGCTTGAATGCCTACATCTATTTTTTGTTAAGTGAAAGCCAGTAGGTTTTATATTTTGCTAACCTTTATCATTTATGTATTAGTAAACTCGAATCAGCTAAGAAGCCTGTGTAACATGCAAGGAGAAGAGACAAGTCTTTGAGACTTAATACCAGTGAGATTTTGTGTTTATAGGCTTCCTTGGGCCACAGTAAGATAGAATCAACTCTGTTACATTTTACCAGAAGCTAAAGTTGAAGAAATACTTATTGTTATATATTTATGTCATATACGAGTCTGAAAGACCTTTCTATCTTGGGAAAATATTAATTATATTATTACAACCTTTAAAGAAGTTCTGTTCTGATTGGTTTATAGAGATAATTAAATGTCTATATAAAATGAGTATTCTCAGAATGCACAAAAATTCGAGAAACTTAATCTTTCAGAAACTCCTAGGTTAGACTCCTCTAAAGAATCTATATTCGGGCTGAGCCCTGGTGGCATAATGGTTGAGCGCAGGACTGCGGCCCCCTGGCTTGGCAGTTCAAATCCAGCAATAGCTCTCCAGGAGCAAGACTGGGCCTCCCACTCCCACCAGAGGGCAGTGATGCCTCCCCAAAAATATATTCTATATTCACAGGAAGAAGATTAACCTTTGGATATATTAGAAGAGATTAATAATTCTGGTTGGATATAAACAGTTATATATGCTTTTCATGATTTTATCAGACTGGAGTATATTACAAGTTTATATGTTAAGTTTTAGATGAGATTTTGATTTTTTTTCATAAAGGCTAGTTATTCTGAATGGATAAACTCCTAATATACACTTACTAATTAAATAAGCTTACATTACTTTTACATAATATATAAATGCTTTAAAATGTAAATTTGTTTTCAATTAAATTGATTCATTTTTCTAACTTTTAATATTAACAAAATAATTATGCTTCATAGTTTGGAAGATTGCATGTTATTTAAAACCTCTTGTTAATTTAAAATCTTGGACTAAAATTAAATCAAGTTAGGTTAATTTATGGATAATTATTTAACACCAAGGTAATTTCTTAAAATGATTAAATATGGGAAAAGCCTGCATTCTTTTATCTAAGTATATTCCCCTTTTATGCTACAGAGGAGCTATATCTTTCTATCATGTTAATCAGGCAATTTGGGGGTAAAAACTGGTAGAAAACTGTGCTATATTTATGAGCTTTAGTTGTCTGCTACAGTATTTACATGTGGCATATAAGCCCAAACCAAAGCCCCTTGCCATTGAGTTCATTCACACTCAAAGTGATCCTCTGTAGGTTTCTAAGGCCTTGTAAATTTCATGGGAGCAGGAAGTCTCATTTTCCTTCTGCAGAGCTCCTGGTGAATTTGAACCAGGGACCTTGAAGTTAGCAGTGCAACATTTAACTGATGTTTCACCAGGGTTCATTATAGATAGCTTTTAGTGCCTGTATCTACTGTTTAAATTTGTTTTCTGTACAAAGAGACCTGGTAATAGGTGCTTCTGATTAAGGAAATAGTAATTTTTGGTGGTGGTGGTTGCTGTCAAGTTGATTCTGACTCATGTCGACCCCATGTGTGTAGGTTATAACTACTCCATAGAGTTTTCAAGACCTTTTAGAAAATAGGTCATCAGACCTGTCTTCCAAGTTGCCTCTGGATGGGTGAAACTGCCAAACTTTCAGGTAATTGGAATCACCCTGGAATTGCACACAGAGTAATATCGACAGGGAACTGAAATTACTTTTGTAAAGCAAATGATGAGACTTTTTTTCTCTTCAAGGGAACAAGAGAACAGCTAACTGTAATTTATGTAGACACACATAGAAAATTGTAAACTATTTGAAAAAAGGACATTTTTATTTGCCTATATTTATGACAGCTATAATTATGAGTATGTGAAAGGCAAGAAAATGTGCTTAAATTTTGACCAAATATCATTTTACTGGGAAATTAGCAAACGGCCTTCTCTCTATTAACAGGAGGAGCACTGGTGGCATCGAGGTTAAGCCATAGGTTGTCATCTATAAGGTACATAGTTCCAACTCAACAGTCGCTCCATGGGAAGTGGCCCATGGGCCTTTCTACTCCCTTAAACAGTTCCAATCTCACCAGCTCACAGGGTCAGTTTTACCATGGTCCATGGGGTTGACTCAGCATTAACTACATGGCAGTGAGTTGGTTTGGGGGTTTATGTGGCAGTTCTATACTCTCCAGTCAACTTGAGTGAAGAGACGGAGTCTAGCCTGTCATTCAGGTTGTAGTCAATGAGGTCTGTGTGGACGTGGTCATCCCTGTGGATTCTGGGACCTTCAGTCTTCATCCCTGGAGAGGGATACACACTGTCTCTGCTTTGTCTTCCTGCTGACAAATCACATGGAGCTATGCTGATGGAGCCAGAGCCCTGGAACTGGAAGAGCCACATGGAGACCCACACCAGTGCTGAGATGTTTTCACTGTTCCTGGCCCCACAAGACATTCTATCCACTGGCCTGTGATCTTTCAGTGCATGTGTTGGCTATGTCTGAAGAAGTTTTATGGACTGGTATTGGACATATGGGCTAATATTGAACTTATGGACTGGATCTGGACTGGAATGGGATGTTTTCTTAATATACAATTACTCTTTTATATGAAACTCTCTCTTTATATATACGAATATCTCTGGATTTGTTTCTCTAGTCTACACGAACACACGTCCTGAACAAAAGACTAAGAATGTCCAACAAAAGACCCTATATGTTACTCTTTATGCAAAAACCTTGATAGGATTCTACATCTCACTGGAATACTTTTTTTGCCCTTGTTCAATTGATCATATCCCTGAATGCTGCTATTATTCCATAATATTGTTTTTGTGAAGGAGAACAAGGGGAAGGAGAGAAGAAGAAATGGGTGAGGGAAGAAGAAATAGATTAAAGAAGGAGAAAGAAAGAAAAGAAAAAGTACTTGTCCCCTGTCAGTGATACCTGGCTTCCCTTCATGTTTTACAGGAACACTCGCGATAAGACTGCTGGTTCTGAGGGATGCCATGTGATAATAGGGTAGGTGATCGCTTTTAATAAAAAGTTCTTCATTTGTGAAAGAGTTAAGAGTTCTTACAATTAGGTGACCATGGTTGAAATTTTAGTTTCACTTCACTAATTTAACTCCTCCCCTTTGATTAAATAGACATTGGTTTATAGGCAGCCATGATCTTCATTTTAAAGTGATCATGTCTCCTCTGACAATTCTTTGAAGGACACCTTCCCAAATTCTATATATTTCTATATCCGTGCTTGCATGCACTGCAAATATGAGCATATTCATGTAAATACAAGTCTTAAAAGAATTGTAAAATCAAAGAGATGCTGAGTCTTTTTAGGATTAATGTCACAATCAGTAAACATGTATTAAGATAAGTATTTTGATTATTATGTTAATCATAGCACAGTCCTGGACATTTTCCTGTGCTTTTAGATGAATCATGGATTTACATCACCTTAATACAGAGTGTTACTTTTTTATGTTATACTATTTTTATTTTGATGAATTGACCCCACATAGTATCATTACTAAGAATTTTTCTGCTTCTCCTTATACTTGGATGAAGACTCTAATATAACAAGCCAATATTTGTGATGAAAAGTTGTCTTAGAACCTTTTGGGAAGGACCATATCAGGTGCCACGAGCTAATGCATAGATTCATGGATAAATATTTTCAGAGAATCAACTCTTGGAAGACCTTAAGAAGAAAAACTTAGTGCACATTTTCAGGTACTACTAGTGAAATTTGGTAGAAATTGTGTTAATCTTGTTTTTCTAATCTCAAGATATAATACTTTTCTAAGTCCAACTCAAGATTACTTATGAAAATTTCCTGACAATTAAATTATTTGAACTTGCATTACTTAATATGCTCAAAGCATAATCTATAACTAATTATTACTTTTGTTATATCTATCATCTAGTAATCAAGATAAACCTTGAGATCAATATTTGATGATCAAGAATAATCTTTGGAGAAATTAATACTGCATTCTTATATAATCAATTCATCAAGGTCAAATTTATAAGGGAAATCACTTCAAGATTAAGCAAAATAAAAAGAGCATACCAAAACTTATGACCTGAAGCTATATTAGTACATGAAGTTATATTTATAGCTGCTAATGCCTACATCAAAAACAATAATCATTTTAATTGAAGATCCTAATTTTTCATTTCATAGAAGCAAAGAGGACTAAGCACAAAGCAACCAAAATGGAGATAAAAAAGATTACAATGTCAATAACTGATAAAAAGAATTTGAAAGAAAATCAATAACATTTTTTGTCCTATCAACGGACTCAATACACTAACTAGTGACTACAAACATGAGAGATTAAGTTATTAATTTTGGATTTAAAGAAAAGATATACTACTTTTCTTGCAGAAATAAAGAACGATCTGTGAAGCAATAATATAAGCACATGTATGCCCAAATCTTAGACAATCTCAAGGAACTGGAAAATGTCTTAGAAAGAAACAACTACTGAAACTGCTTTCTAACTAATTATGTGAGGTTCATATTATTCTGATACTCAAACAAGACCAAGACTGCACAATCCAAAAGATGGACAATAACAAATGTTGGCAAGCATCAGAAGAAATTGAAATCGTGTTTGTAGGAATGAAAGTAGTGTGGCAACTACTCAAAAAGGTAATTACTGAGTTACTGTATGACCCAGAAATTCCACACCAAAATAATTCAAAATATATGTCTACACACAACTTTTTCAAATGAAAAGATAATTTATTGGGAACTCTTACGACTCTTATAACAATCCACATATCAATTGTACCGGGCATATTTGTACATATGTTGCCATCATTGTTTTCTAGACATTTACATTCTGCTGAGCCCTAAGTATCAGCCCCTTTTTTCCCCTCCCTCTCCTCCTCCCCACCTAGTGACCGCGAGATAAATAATAAATTATTATTTTCATATCTTACACTGAACGCTGTCTCCCTTCCCCCATGATTTCTGTGGTTTATCCTTTAAAGCGGTGTGTGAGGTTATGTGTTGATGATCAGTAACCCTTTCCTCCTCATCTCTTCCCACCTTCCCCCTACCCTCTTAGTATTCCTACTATAATTCCTCTTCCTGGATTCCATGTGTCATGAGCTCTTAGCTCTTTTCTGTACCTGTGCACATGACTCCAGTCTATCCCACACTGAAAGGCAGAACTGAGGTCATTGATAGTGGGGGTAATAAAGCCTCAAGGAAACAGAAGAATATTGTATTGCATTTATGCCATATGGTACCCTGGTTGATTCATCCCTTCCCTATGACCCCTCTGTGAGGGGTTTCACATTGTCCAGATAGGTTTTGGGTCTCTACTCAACCTCCCACCTGACGTTCTCAGCAGTATGGTTTTTGTTTGTTTGTTTGTTAGTTACCGGTATTCTGAAGTCTGTTACCTGGTCCTGATGACAACTTATTATAGAACAGGCTGATGTAGACAAACTTTTACATGAATGTTCACAACAGCATTATTCATAAAATTTAAACAGTAGAAAAGCCCAAGTCTCCTGAGGTTAAGTAATACATAAATTGTGACAAATCTATATAATTGAATACGATTTTATACCAAAGGAATGCCACACTGATGCATGATATAACATGGATAAACTGTGAAAAATTTATGTGGGATGAAAGATGCTGATCACGGTAAAGAGGTATGGGTGGGGGGGGCTGAGCCCTATTGGCGTAGTGGTTGTGCACGGGACTGCGGCCCACTGGGATGGAGGTTCAATTCCAGCAGTGGGGCTGGGCCTCCTACTCCTACCACCAGAGAGCAGTGATGCCCCCCCCCCCAAAAAAAAGAGGTATGAAGGTCCGGCCCCAATCCCAACTTCGTGGACAACTTCGTGCCCCTCCTCCAAGAATTCTTCATTTCAGAGGAAAGCACTGAAGTTGCAGCTCAGGGAGAGGGACATGTCTGATCAGGGCACATTGGGGCAAAGGAAGAGGGAGGAAGAGAGAGCAGAGCACATCTTAGCGCACCAAGTCATGAGGACGATATCCCTGCTCAGAGTAGTCAATGCACAGAGACGACCATAGGGTCAGCCTCAGTAGGAGACATGACATGTCCTATAGTCATACAGGAACAACACTGGAAACACAGTGTGGGATTGTGCCCGATTTGACCCCACCACACCCAGGCAAAACACTACAAATGTGCAACAGAACAGCAAAAGAGGCAGAGCAAAAAAGTTCCATAGGAGTACCAAAAATAGACTTTGGAGCCAGAGCATGGCACCCCATCAGACTCAAGTGGAAAAGACTCCTAAAGGTCAATAAACAGACCTGGAACTATTTACAGGCATTTCTGTCTTGTTTTTCTACATGTTATTATTTACTGAGGTCTATCCAAATGAGATAGGTTGGATTAGCAATCTAGAGAAGAAAACAGTGGTTCCTGTTGGTCATGGGAAAGAGGAAGGTGGGGAAAGGAAGTAGTCTTAACAAACCCAGGGAATATGGAATGACAAGGGATCCAAAAGCAATGGAGAGGAGGGTGCAGAAGGCCTGGTAGGACTTGAGCAAGGGTAATTTAACTGGGAGGAATTACTGAAACCTAAATGAAGGCTGAGCATAATAGTGGGACAAGAGGAAAGTAAAAGGAAATAAAGGAAAGAACTAGGAGGCAAAGGACATTTATAGAGGTCTAAATAAAGACATGTGCACATATAAATATATTTATATATGAGGATGGGGAAATACATCTATGTGCATACATTTATAGGTTTAGTACTAAGGTAACATATGGACATTAGGCCTCCACTCTAGTACTCCCTTAATGTAAGAATAATTTGTCTATTAAACTGGTATTACATGAAGCTCACCTTCCTGACACGATTAATGAATACTAAGCTTGTGCATAAGCAAATGTGATGAAGAAAGCTGATTGTGCCCAGCTATCAAAAGATATAGTATCTCGGATCTTAAAGCCTCGAAGATAAACAAGCAGCCATTTATCTGAGAAGCAGCAAAGCCCAAGCAGGAGAAGCACACCAGCCTGTGTGATCAAAAGGTGTCAACGAGATCAGGTATTAGACATCAAAGAACAAACAATCAAATCATTGTGAATAATGGGGACTGTGGGATGGGGAACCAAGACCGATCTGTAGGCAACTGGATAACTACAGAAGGCATCAAAGAACAAAAAATCAAATCATTGTGAATGAGGGGGAGTGTGGTTTAGGTACCCAAGATCCATCTGTAGACAACTGAACAACCACTTACAGAAGGATCATGGGGAGGAAACAAGTCTGTCAGGGTGCAGTGTAGCAACAATGAAACATGCAACTTTCCTCTCGTTCCTAAATGCTTCCTCCCCACCCCACTATCATGATCCCAATTCTACCTTATAAATCCACGTACACCAGAGGATGTACACTGGTGCAGATGGGAACTGGAAATACAGGGAATCCAGGACAGGTGGAAGGATGATGAGGTAGAAAAGGGTAACCAATTACATGGATCTACATATAACCCTCTCCCTTGGAGATGGACAACACAAAAGTGGGTGAAGAGAGACAACAGACTGTGTAAAATGTGACAAAATAACAATAATTTATCAATGAACACAGGTTCATGAGGGAGGGGTCAGAGGAGAGGGAGGGAAAAATGAGGAGCTGATACCAAGGGCTCAAGAAGAAAGCAAATGTTTTGAGAATTATGATGGCAACAATGTTCTTGACAGAATGTCTGTATGTATTGTTATAAGAGTTGTATATATTGTGATTAGACCTGTATGGGTCCCCAATAAAGTGATATAAAAATGAAAAGGACGATGCTGGTCACATAGGGTCACATATTTATGATTCCAGGTATATGAAATGTCAGCATTGAAAAATCCATAGAGGGAAATTGTAGTTAAGTAGTTAGCAGGGACTGAAGTGGGTAGTGGACATTGACTGTTAAAGAACATGAGGCTTCTTTTGGGGGGGTGAGGAAAATATTTTGTTGAAGTATTTAAACCATTCAACAGTATAATTTTGAAGGGTGTATTTTTAAATCATTTTATTAGGGTCTTGTACTTCGCTTATCACAATCCATACATACAAATATTGTGCCAAGCACCTTCACTTGCCTCCTGCCATCATCATTCTTAAACCACCTGTTTTTCCAGCTGAGCCCCTGACATAAACTTTTTATCTTTTCCCTTCTCACCCTGCTCCCCCTCCTCCACCAATACTTGATATTTCTATAAATTATTATTATTTTGTCATATCTTACACTGCCCAACTTCTCTACTTGCCCACTCCTCCACTGTCCATCCTCCAGATAGGAGGGTATGTGTAGAGCCTTGCAATTGGCTTCTCCTCTCTATCCCACCTTCCCTCCACCCTTCTGATATCTCCACTCTCACTACTGGTCTTGAGGAGTTCATCTGTCCTGGGTTCCCATTTGTGGGCAATTGGAAATCCCCTTACAGAAGAGTCGTCGGGAGGAGACGGGCTAGTCAGGGTGCAGTGAAGTCCAGATGAAATACAAGTTTCCTCTGGTTCTTAAAGGCTTCCTCCCCCCAACTTTCATGACCCCAATTCTACCTTACAAATCCAACTAGACTGGAAGGGTGTATTTTATGGAACATGAAGTGTATCTCAATTTTTAAAAACTTTGAGATTGTTTATTACAGTAATAGAGGAAATGATCACCATCCATAACTTGGAAATACGTAAAAGTTCATTACATGTTCTTTCAATGTAATGCCAAGCTTCTCTTTCTATTTTCTGAGTTGTTTTACAACTGTAAAGGACAAAAGTGAACTTGTCGATTTTTATCCATTAGTTCAGAGATCTTTGAACTTTGTAGTTTTGCCAGCTTTGTCTCTAACTCAAGAATTGCTTCTAATATTGGCTGTCAAAATCTAGATTTTGAAATATATATTGTTCTCACTTTAGCGTCATAATGGTTCACCTACAACACCTTAATAATCTATGGATTGGGTAATATCTTTGACACATGTTCCATTTTCAGTTGTGTATGATTCAAGAGTGTATTTCTTTTTAAAAGTATACTTTAGCAGAACTAATCATATTGCAGGCAAATGAAAGCATAAAGATAATAAATTCAAACCATAATTTTACAAACAAGGAAAATTGAATACCTTAGTTTCTTCTTTAAGTTGCTCATGTTTTATGCTAAATTGTAATTTGCTTTTTTAATGTGAAAAAGTAAGATAAACATCTTGCTTGAATTATGAGAGTAAATGACTGGCATAATTTAGTATTTAACCCCCAAAAGCAATCCATGAAACTTATTTTTGGTGAAATTTTCTTAATGTCAGTATGATATTTAGTTAGTTATTTTAAGTCTATCTCTGTAATCAATTTTTAAAAATCAAGTTAGATCTGTGGAGTGATTATAGAATTTAGATATGTGAAAATGATATTTTTCTTAGTATTTCACATTTATTTCTTTTTTAAAAGCATAAAAACATCAAAACTTGGAATTTAGACCTCAGTCATAAAAACTAATTTTTAAAAAATATTTCACTAAGGGAAAAAATACCTCCATGTTGTATCTGATATTGTTCACATGCCAAGAGAGAAAAATCCAATGTTCTTTATGAAAAATATGTCAATATCAAAAGCAATGGTTTATTGGTGGCATGTGTTCATATTAATTTTATAAATTCAATTGCATATAGAATACATCCTTAAAATGTGTATATTTCTTTTTCTTTTTTTAAAGATCATTTTATTGGGGGCTTTTAGAGCTCTTATAATACTTCAAATATCAATTATATCAAACATATTTATACATATGTTGTGATCATCATTTTCTAAACATTTTCTTTGTGTTTGAACCCTTGATATCAGCTCCTCTTTTTCCCTTCTTCCCCCACCCTTCTATCTTCATGAGCCCTTCATAAATTATAAATAATCATTATTTTCATATTTTACAATGACTACTGTCTTCCTTCATCCACATTTCTGTTGTTTTTCCCCTTCCAAAGCTAAACATTTCAATTTGTTTTAAGTAAATACACAAATTTGGGAAAATCACGCTCATCACTCTCTACATGACACATAATATTTTCATCAAACAAAAAGGAGTCCCATACCTACTGACATCCTTTATTATAGAAAACTTATCAAGTTATGATAAAATCCCTTTTGCACATCAACTAGTTTTGTCTCTAACCCGGTAATCTTATTCTAATATTGGCTAGAAATACCTAAATCCCCAAATGAATTTTGGACCCTCTTTCACACCTTTATTCATTCCCTAGCTAACTTAGAAGTTAAAATCCATATCTATTCCCATTACAAAGAAATATGATAGCATATGCTGCAAAGAGTGAAAAAAACATATTCACAGCACTTGCAAGTAAAACTTTGCTGAAGATAATAAGCAAGCAATTACAGCAGGACACTAAAACAGGGCTGCCAGAAATTCAAGGCAGACTTAAAAGAGGACATGGAACAAGGCATATCACTCATAGACATCCAATGGTTCTTTTTTTTTGTGGGGGGGGGGAACCATCACTGCCTCTGATGGTCATGGGCTCTACCCAGTGCTGCTCCTGAGAGCCGCCGCTGGATTTGAAATACCAAGCCCGCGGGCCACAGTCCCGCACTCAACCACTTACCGCCACCAGGGCTCAGCCCAATGGTTCTTAACTAAAACTAGAAAGTATCAGATAGTTGTGTTTTGAGGCTGAGCCCCGGTGGCGTAGTGGTTGTGCGCGGGACTGCGGCCCACTGGGACGGAGGTTCAATTCCAGCGGTGGGGCTGGGCCTCCTACTCCCACCACCAGAGAGCAGTGATGCCCAAAAAACTAAAAATTAAATAAATAAATAAAATAAAAAACTGGAAAAAAAAGTTGTGTTTTGATGATTATGCAAATGAGTTTGAATAAATCATAGCGATTTATGGATAACATTAAGAATAACAGAAGACTTCCTTGTGCTCATGTGGAACCTACATATAGGTCACAGGATGTTTGTTCAAGAAGAACAAGGGTCTACTTCAGGGTAAAAATCAGGGAAAGACGTGCATCATGGTTGTATCCTATTACTAGACTCATTCAATGTGAGAACTTGTAATGTAATTTTATTTTTGTTTTTTTGGGGGGCATCACTGCCCTCTGGTGGTGGGAGTAGGAGGCTCAGCCTTTGCTCCTGTGGAGCCGCTGCTGGAATTGAACCTCCATCCCAGTGGGCCGCAGTCCCGCGCACAACCACTATGCCACCGGGGCTCAGCCCGAGAACTTGTAATATAATATGAATGGAGATTAAACTTTAAATAATTGGATGTTAATTATTTTCATCCTCTGAGCTTATGAGTATTCTGTAATTTTTGTGAAAGTTGTTCTAACTTGCAGTGAAAACATCCCCTACCAAATTATACCTTGTGAACTAACTGGAAAATAGTTTATAGGCTTTGAGGAAAGTGGCAGAAATAGATGCAACCCCCCCCCAAACAACAACAACAACAATAACAACACCCATAAAACCTCTCTAGCTTGTTGTCATTCTGCTTTAGAACAATGGGAAATCGGTCCAACTAATATTACCTATTAAATTGTATGTAAGAGAGTGTCTCGTATATTTCTTTGAATTTGACATCTGCATCTTGTTTCTTTAGCACAAAGCCAACCTATAGGTTGGAGTAGTTCCATAATCTATCAACTTGATAAATAGAGGAAAGGAGTATAGCCTAGCCTACGTGTCCTCAAACTATGGCCCGCGGGTCACATGCAGCCTGCTGAGGACATTTATCAGGCCAAAAGACGAGCGATTTTGCTGCTGTTGCCTGTCCTGCTTATTAACTGACCCATCCTCAGTGAATTTGTTGATAGTTTTTTTTTTAACTATAGTCTGGCCCTCCAATGGTCTGAGGGACAGTGAACTGGCCCCTTGTTTAAAAAAATTTGAGGACTCTTGGCTCTAGCCCGTTAATGGGTCTAGGCTGATGGGACCTCCTTATGTGTGTGCCTCTTCTTAAGGGTCCTGGGAACCTCCTTTTGCTCACTCTGCCTTCACCTAAGCCCTGTGAGCCCTGTGATGCAGCCACCACTGTAGGATCCACAAGACTGTATCCACAGGCCTGTGATATTCCTGCATTGTGCATTGTTGCATGTGGCTCTGTGAGTCTGAACAGGGAATTATGGACTCGTATTGGACTTACAGACTTGATCTGGACTGAGTTGGGATGTTTGTGTGATGTTCAATAATTTCTGGGTACAACTCTCGTTCCTATACATGTATGAGTGTCTCCAGATTTGTTTTAGTCATCCTAGCCTAACAGAGGGGTGTTCACAGTTTATGAAGTACTCACAGTGAATTCAAAAGAAATAACAAATTTTAATGTCTGACGTGTAACTGTTTTTGAGCACCTTTGTGTTGGTTTGTACCTATAGTGACCCTATCTTTGAACAACAAAATAAAATGCTTCCTGATCCTGCACCATCATCCTAAGTGTGGCTGTGTTTGAGTCCATTGTTTCAGCCATCGTCTCAAATGAACAGGCAATTATGGACTAGTATTGGACATATTGTATCATTCGTTTTGTGGAAAATAATTTTCAAATGTCTACTATGTCAAGCACTCTTAGAAACTGAGCCATTTCTATGGTCCTTAATTTGCCTTCCAAAATCATAACCATAAAATGCTAGTTTTCAAATTCTAGAAAACAAATTTCTTATTATCTTTATTTCAAGTCTGTGGGGAAAATACATTACAGATGATTATTAGTGGTGGTGATTCCTCCTCAAAATTCTAGAAGGACCTGCCTTGTGTTTAATTAATAAGTAAGGACTTTCATAACTAAAATACTTGCCAACAGCTTATGTGGAATTCCCTCCAGTTTTACTTGAGATTGAAATGCTGAAAGTTAGTTTACAGTAATTGTGAACATGCTACCTGGGAGGAATAACAAACTAAACCCTATAATTATCACATCTTAGTATGAATTAACTACCTAATCCCTGAACAATCCTGAGAAAAAAGAACAAAGGCAGATAATTTTTGATGTGAAAAGATTTCACACATTTCTATTGAGTAGTGTACTACCCACAAGGAATTATCACAGATGACATTCTGTTCTTGAGAACAAAGCCTAAAATCTGCATGTTTTCTTCAAATTAACCCAAAGTATGCTATTCAGAATTAATTTAATATTATTAATTATTGCTAATATTAGTAGATATTATGATGGAACTAATCATATGTATATGGCAGAAAGAACACATGTTTGTATCAGTTAGGGTTACCTGAAGGAAGTTGATAAAGGATTTGTTGGTGAAGGATTTGTTACAGAAATTTGACCTTGCACAGTTGTGAGAACAGCTTCAGTGAAGACCTAGGAAAGGAATCTAAATTCAAGAATTAATCACTAACAACCTGTCTAAGAATTCAAGCAGGCCTCTGTGTAACTCCTGTATCAATGGATCTGCTAGGAGGTGTCTAGTGGTGGGCTCAGGGATACTGCTGGTCAACAGGGAAAACTGAGTGCAGAACAGAAGAGATCTAGGACAAGGTAGAAACCACATGGTCTCTCAATTCGATCACCACAGCTAGCAACTTTAAGAGAATAATGGCTACTTCAACATTCCCAACTGTCAAGTGTGTGCAAATTCCTCTGGAAACAAGACCAGCCAGGGTAGAGGGTCCTGGAAAATGATCGTAGCTTAACCAAGTTGACACAGATAAACCTCTACAAAGTATTTTTATAAAAATGGAATGACAAGTAGGATTTGAATATTTGGTTGCAGGAAGAGAGCTATAGTTCCGTGGGTCATCCCAGTTAATTGATGTTTCTGTTCCATATCCTAGTTCTAATTCCTACTACTACCTGAGGACTTAAAGGTTTGTAAGAGGCTATATGAAGCAAATCAGTTGGTCTCTTCATCTGGACCAGCAGAGGGAAAAGAAGAATGAGAACTAGGAGGAGGAAGTGAAATCTGTGAGTACTGTGAGACCAGTTGTCTCCATAGCCATCTTTACCATGAGACTGGAAGAAATGAATCACGCCTGGTGACCATTTTTAAACATTTTGATCAAAGATTCCATAGGATAATTCTAATCAAAAGAGGGACTATGTGGACCAGAAGTAAAATTTTCATGGGTTCTAGACTATCTAAAGCAATGGAAGATAGGTGAATCTCTGAAACTATGACCTGAGATAAGCTTTAAACCTTAAACCAAAATCTGCCTGAAGTCACTATAAAAACAAAAAATAATATAGCTTTACCTAATTAAAAAAAGGGTCACTTTGCTTTGTGATCTTTTAAGGACTAGCTATGTTGGATAAAATTAACAACAGCAGCTCAGAAGATTACACAGAAACTTAAAGGGTGATTAATATGTTTATAAGGGAGGAACATCAGAAAAAAACACTTCAGAGAGTGAGAATACTTGCATAGCACAAAACTGTAATCAATTTTAATGAAATTGTACATGTAGAAATTATTGGATTCATGAATGCTATTCTGTGTATATCTCAACCACCACATAATATTTAGAACAAATGAAATGATGCCACAAAAGTAATTTTAAAATAAAGCATTCAGAACTATTTTTCTTGAGGAGAGCTATAGGAACTTAAAACATTCTGAAAAAAATTATGACACTATAGTTTTCTAAATTATTTCTAAAATTAAACAAAATTTGAAACTATTGAGAGAATGGAGTGGTACATTTTTTATTTAAGCATATGACTAGGTTGTAGATGAAGTTGATTGGATAGACATGTCTGGACACACTGTCATTGAGCCTATTCCAACTGTGATAATGTGCTCTTTCACAATTCTGCCCATCCCACCTACATTTTGATTTATCTCTCATTATACTGTAAGTTTTTATATTGTTACGGTTTATAACATTTGTATGCTGTTCTGAACCATTGACTTTGGCATCTGCCTAGTATTATCTTATACTTACACGAATTTATTACTCATCTCCTGGGACATTGCCATGATCGTTACTGACTTTTTTGTTCTGATTCATCTCTTAATTGTCTGGGATCTCTTGCTGATCCTTTCTTTCAAGAAAGACGAAGTATTGTCTTCTCTAGATCTTTACTGTTGGGAATTTCAGTGTTTTGAATTTATATTTCTGAGGTTTCTTGACAACGTTTTCTAGCACATAAATTCTGTCTCTAAATATGTGGTGCCACTCCTCCATTATCTTCTTATTTTAAAGGCTGTTCTGGCAATGGCTGGGCACATTATAGGTGTGACTTTATGTGACTTTATGTGACTTATGTGACTTGATCCTTAAAGGGTTCTTTATTTGCAGGTGAAATTCATTAAGTTTACAAAGGCTTAATCATTTGATAATGTCCTTAAACAGTGGTTCTCCACCCCAATAATGCTGTGAACCTTTAATGCAGTTTCTCAAGTTGTGGTGATCTCCCCAACCACAAAATTCCATTCATTGTTACTCCATAACTGGAATTTTTTTCATAACTGGAATTTTGCTACTGTTATGAATCTGGCAACCCCTGTGAAAGGGTCTTTTGACCCCCAAAGGGGCCCTGACCCACAGGTTAAGAATTGCCATCCTAAAACATTGCTTTCTTCTTCAGTCTGCAGATTAAATTATGACTAAAATTCATGAAATTTTCTTAGAGTGATTAATCATTTCTCTTCCATTTGTTGAATACTAGAACATTCACTTAAATTATTTTGTTTAAAATATATATTCAAGAAAACTTACCATTTTCACCATTTTAAATGTTCAGGGACATTAATTACATTTAGAATGTTGTGCTGCAATCAATGCTAGCTATGTCCAGTGTTTTTTTTTTTCATCATCTCACACTGAAACTCAGCACATCTTTAGCTCTTATTACCCACCCTCACTGGCCTCAAGGCTGGTCTCCATGAATGATCTATTCCAGATAAGTCCAGGGGATCATGCAATGTCTCCACTTTTGTGTCTGACATTTCACTTAGTGTAATGTTTTTCAGCTTCATCTACTTCATGTAGTTAGGTGCTTTTGAGTCATCTCTGATTCATAGCAATTCTGTGTAAGAGGATAGAAAACACTCCAGCTTTTTACCATCCTCACACTAGTTATGTTTGAATCATTAGTGCAGCCACTGTGTCGATTCATTTCCTTCCACTTTACCAAGTAAAATATCCTTTTCCAGAGACTGATCTCTTCTAATAAAGTATACTCTTCACTTTGAGCAAGCACAATTGTATCATTTGCATACAGAAGGTTGTAAGTGAGCCTTTCTTTGATCCTGGTGCCATGCTGTTCTTCATGGATAATTTGTCCAGTTTCCTGGATTGTTTGTAATACAGATCAATTAAGTATGGTGAAAAGATACAGTAATGACAAATATCCTTCCTGATCTTAAACCGCGCAGTCCACCCTGGTACTGTTTAAGCCACTGCCTCTTGTTCTACATACCAGTTCTATATAGGCAGAGTGAAGTGTTCTGCGGTTCTCATTTTTCACAATATTTCCCTTTGTTTTATGCAAAAAGTCTAATACCTTTCCTTAGTCAATGAAATACAAGTAAACATCTTTCTTATATCATCTGCTTTCAGCCAAAATATATATAGCATCAGCAATTCTATCCCTAATTGTCATGTCCTCTTCAAAATTTCACTTGAACTTCTGGTAGATTCCTTTCAATGTATTGCTGTATATGTTTTTGAATGATCTTTGAATTTTTACATGCATATAATATTAATGATATTGTTCAATAATTTCTGCAATCAATTGAGTGATCTTTTTTGGAATTAGCACAAATATGGATCTCTTCCCATTGGTTGGGTAGGTAGCTTCCTTCAAATTTCTTGGTATAGACAAGTGAGTGTTTCCAGCACTTCATCAGTTTTTAAAAACATTTCATTTTGTATTACAGCACTTCTTGGAGACCTGTTTTCCACAAATACATTCAGTGCTTTCTGTACTTGTACCTTCACTACCATTGATTTTTGATGATATGGTAGTTCTAGAAATAATTGGATATTGACCAATTCTTTTTGAAACTGATTCTCTATATTCCTCCTATCTTCTTTTCATAATTCCTTCATCATTCAATATTTTTACCATAAAATGTGGCTTAGATTTTTCCCCATTCTTTAAACTTGGGATATACTCAGTATTGCTTCGCCTTTGGCTTTCAAAATCCACGTCTTTGTATATGCCATCATTATGATTAACTTTGTGTTCTCAACTTGCCTTTTGAATTTTTCTCTTCAACGTTTTTACTTGCTCATTTTTTCCAATCGATTTAGTTACTCTATATTCAAGAGCAAATTTCAGAGTTTGTTTTGATGGACACTTTGGTCTTTTCTTTCTTTCATTTTTAAAAATGTTTTTCTCTGTGTATCATCCTTGATGTCACCCTACAACTCATCAGGTTTACTGTCATTAATATTCTCCAATCTGTCTTTGAATAATCTCTTTATGCAGGTGGAATATAGTCGAGGTTATATTTTAGTTTTCATGGATGTGCTTTAATTGTCTTCAATTTCAACTTGAACTTACATATGAGCAATTCATGGTCTATTCAGGGGTGCTCCATGTGCCAATCATGACCTACTAGTCCAGTGTCTCCTGAGGCATGTGAGGCACATGCAGCTCTGAAGTAATATTGAAAACATTCAAAGGTTATTCTTTCATATGACAGTGATTTCATTTGGAAAAACATATTTAAGGCTCTTGAGTGATTTTACAGTTGTTAAGAGGGACAAGATTGTCTTTTTGGTGTGAAGAATGTGCCAGCCCCTAAAGTAGTCGATCACAAATGTAGTGTGGGTAAATCGCATGACTTAAAAAAATAGATGTAAGTCTATCACCAATCCTATAACTTAATTGATATATAGCACAGCCAATCAGATAAAAGCTTAGGTGTCAAACACATGTGAAAACAACTGTACTAAGTGCATATATTAAATGTAACAAGTAAATAAATAAAGACATGTTTTGCATTTTTGCAGTTGGTAGATCATTTTGACTTGATCGCTTTATAAGTTGCTCACATGCTGAAAAAGTGTGAGTTCCCCTGGTGTATTTCATAGTCCAGTGGTTCTCAACTTTTCTAATGCTGTGATCCCTTAATATATGTCGTGATGACCCCCTAATCATAAAATTATTTTAGTTGCTACTTTATAACTATAATTTTTGTTACTGTTATGGATTTAGCAACCCCCGTGAAAGGGTTGCTTGACACCCCCACCCCCACCAAAGGGGTCACCTCCCACAGGTTGAAGACCGCTGTCATAGTTAGTCATTGGCCTTGTTTGGGCCGATCATATTGAGGCTCTCCACCATCTCTTCTCACCCACGCCATCTATATCAATGCAGTCAATTCAAATTCAGATTCATAATGCCTCTCGATAGTGTTTTTCAGGTTGTAAACCTTTATGTGAGCAGATGGCCTCATTTTGGTGTCTGACTTTTTTCACTCAGCTTAATATCTTCAAAGTTCATCCATGTTGTGGCACCCATCAAAGATCCATGCCTCTTTGTGGTCAAGTAACATTCCATTACAACACTTTGCTTATCCATTCATTAGTTAGTTAACCCTGTGTTGGTTTCCACTTTGGGATCTTGTCAACAGTGCTACTAGTAACATTAGCTTATCTAGGTCTATGTCATTGCTTTGGGATATACTCATATGTAAAAACCAGAATTGCTGGCTCATCTGGTGGTTCTATGTTCAATTTTTTGAACATGTGCCAAATTATTTCCCACAATGACTTGCATTGATGGGGGTGAAATATTATTTCATTGTGATTTTGATGTGTACTTCCCTAGTATCTATTGACTTGAGTATTTTTATGAGCTTATTGGCCATTTGAATATATTCTCTTGTGAAATATCTATTCATCTCCTTCACTCATTTTAATTGGATTATTTATATTTTTGTTATTAAGTTGTAGAAATATGAGTGTGTTCCGAGTTTCTCCACTCTATGGGCTCTCTTTTCATTTCCACCGTAGAGTGCTTTGATGAAAAGATATGTTTGACTTTTATGAGATTTCAATTGCTCATATTTTCTTTTATTGGTTGTGGATTTGCTTTCACTTGATCTACCCCAATATTTTCATTCCAACTCCTAGCGACCCTATAAGATTGATAAAACACATACACAAAAACTCACTTCCATGAAGTTGATGTTGACTCACAGCGACCTTCCAGAGCAGGCTAGAACTGCTGGTTTTCAAGACTGTAACTCCGTGAGAGGGTAAAACCCCATCTTTGTCCTGCAGATTGGTTCGTGGTTTCAAACTGGTGATCTTCTGGATCTCAGCTGAACTGTAACCACTATTCCACAGAGTTTCAAATTTATTTGGTCTATGCTCCCTTTTCAGAAAACTAGCAATTACTCAGCACTCATCTCACAATTAAATATGTTTTACTCCATTTCACATTCCAGGAAAAAGTATGGGTACCTGATGTTGTAGCTCCTCTACATCAGTCCAGCTCTTGCCAAGGGTCAGTAACACAGCTATATAGAATTCTTGATGTTGCAAATCAGCAAATGAAAATTCCAAAGGCTCTACTTAAACAGATTTTATCCCCTCATGCTATTATGATCAACTATACCTTGAGAACCCAGCTCTCCCTCAGCCTGATTTTGAGTGCTTTCTGATTTGAGGAGCTTATTTTGGCACTACTTTTGACAATATTTTGCTTCTATTCATTAGGCATGCAGTGCCTGTCAATATTTCAGTGCTATACATAAAGTTTTCAGTGGCTAATTATTCTCAAGTGGACAGCTAAGTCCTTCTTTGTAGTCTGTTCTTAGTCTGAAAACTCTGCTGTTCACTTTGGGCTACCCCGCTGGCATTTGAAATACTGGTGATATAGTTCCTTACATCATGGCAACAAATAAGCCACCACAGAACAAGAATCTGACAGACAAGTGAAACTTGACTGCTGTGCTTGCCTAGGACCGCTGGTACTGCAAATATTGCTGAGAGAAAGCTGAATGTTGGGTGTACCCACCATTCCATTGGAGAAAGGGATGGAAGTCTGCTTTTGTAAAGATTGACAGTTCTATGATACCCTATGGTATGTCTGTGAGTTGGAATTGTCTCGACTGCTATGGATTTGGGGTCATGTGCTGGACTTATTTCACGAGGCTTAATATCCTTCAGAATTGGCCATGTTATGTTTTGTGGGGTAATAATTACAATGGTGACATTGCATTCCATTGTATGTATATATCACATTTTGTTTACTAATTCATTTGATGATAGACAGAATTTATTTCATCTTTTTTCTAGTCACAATAGAATTCCATACTACATTCCATACTGTGATGGAAGTTGGAGGACATATGGCTATCTGTATCATTGTTATTAGATTTCTAGAAATATATGACTGGATCATAGGTTATTGCTATTTCCAGCTTGTTAAGAGTGCAACATACCCTCTCAGTTTCTCTGCCATCCTGAGTGTGGTGATTTTCTGACTTCGCCATGTCATCTCATTAAACTTCCGGATCAAGAGATTCCTGGCCAAGAAACAGAAGCAGAACCAGCCCATTCCCCAAAGGATATGAATGAAAACCAGTAAGAAGATCAGATACCACTCCAAGAGAAGATATGGGAGAAGAACTGAGCTGGGTTTGCAAAGAGCCACACCTCCACCTCCACCCCCTTTGAGGGATGGCACGCACAGCCCCATTTGCAAAGACTTACTAGCAGTCTGTCATCCTGAGTTGGATTAAGACTTTTGCCACCATTTTATTAATTGAACTTGTATTGGCAAATGATCTGCTTTCTTCTTTAGTTTCTATGCTTCTGCATCGAGCATTTAACAAAAATAATTCAAGGCCATTAGTTTGAAAAAAAAGAAAAAGAAAGCAACATACCATGTTCCTTAGTGGTTTACCAATTCACAATCCCTTTATTGGACACTAAGCATTCCAGTTTCCCCACAACCTCTCCAGCATTTGCTGTTTTCTGTTGTTTTGATTAATGTTGGTTTTATAGGGGTGAGGTGGCATCTCATTTTAGTTTTGACTTGCCTGCTTGTGATGGTTAATGCTCACAATCATCTTTTCATGTTTTTATTGTTTCTAGCACTATTGCTTGAAGCATTTCTTTCTTATCTCTTGCATAAAGTTAGCACCATTGTGGAAAATCGGGTAACCATAGATGTATGCTTTTAGTTCTGGGCTGGAAAAGGCTATGGACAGTGATATGGACTTCCCAAAGAACAAACTTCTCTGTTTTTGAAGAAGTACAATCATATGCTCCTTAGAAATGAAGATGACAAGACTTTGTTTCATGTGTGTGGACATGTTATGTGAAGAGACTAGTCCCTGGAAAAGGACATTATTCTTGGAGAAGCAGAAGGACAGCCAAATGGGGAAGCTTATTAAGGGGACAGATTGGCAGAGTGGCTGCCACAAGGGGATCACCTGTGGCGGTGCATTGAGTCTGCATCATTCTGTGGTGCATTTTTCACCGCTGTGGGATTCAGTTTCAGGTTTGTGATCAGGAGCCCTTCAATATTGTTCCACAGGATTCTCCCTTTGTCATTGCGAGCAGTTTTTGAATTTGGGTGCTTTTTTTTTTTTTACTCCTGACCCCGAGTTTTTCCTTCGTTTTTGGAGGGTGGGGGGCATCACTGCCCTCTGGGGGAAGTGGGAGGCTCAGCCTTGCTCCTGGAGAGCTGCTGCTGGATTTGAACCGCCAAGCCAGTGGGCCGCAGTCCCGCACTCAACCACTATGCCACTGGGGCTCAGCCTTGAAGTTGGGTGCTTTAAGTCCTGCTCCTTCTTCTTTTGCTAGAAGCATGCGCATTTTGCTAATGTTTCCTACTACTTTAATTAATGTTGTAAAATGCCAGAGGAGGAACAAGTCTGTGAATTAATTTAATTCCACTCTGCTTCATGATCTGGCCCTACCCAGAGTGAATTTGAGTCATTGAGAACTATATGACAGGTTTTTTCTTTCTTCTGGTTACAAGCTGTGTTACTTTGGGCATTGTACGTAACCTCTCTGGTTTCAGGGTCTCTACCTGTACACACAACTCATTGGCATGCCATCTGCAAACACCTACCCTCAGATAAAAGATTAATGGAGTAGAGTAGGTAAAGATGATACTGGTTTTGCAGAGGATAGCAATAGTGAAGGACATGCTTGGGTTTCACTCCCTTACTGCCATCGAGTCATTCCTATTATAGTAACCCTATAGGACAGAGTATACCTACTTCTATGCATTTTAGAGACTGTGCATTTTGACTGGCACAGAAAGCCTCATCTTTCTCATCTTTTGATTAGCAACCCAATACTCAACCCACTAGGCCAGCAGGGCTTCTGTGTAAGTGGATAGAACTCAGATATTTTTGAAATTGACATGATAGGACTTGAGTTTAGCTTGTGTTAGCTTGAGTTAGCTTGAGTTTAGTTGGTCAGTTTAGCTGATCAACTTGGTTTGGGCCCCTGAATCCACCATGTATTACTATGTGAAACTAAGTTAATAGCTACAACTCTCAAATTTGGTATCCAAAGTATGAAAATTAATAATGTACTAAGTTAATAGAACTGTTGTGAAGGTTAAGTATTGTGTGAAGATTAAGATTAAGTATTAAAATATGTTTATGCTCCTAGTACAGAGTCTAAAAGAGCAGAAAATCTCAGCTAATGTTAGCTACTAACAGTAATACTTGCTTTCACATTACAAATAAAATTTGTGTTAATATTTATTTTTAATACAGAAATTGAGCAATTTTGATAGACTCTTAGGTATTTGATTTGGGGGTCCATAGGAGTTTCAATTAGCAAAACTTGTACAGAATTTTTTTAAGACAAGAGGAATTAAAGCATGAATTCCTCTAAGTTTTCCATATAAGAAAAGATTAACAGTCCATTTGGCATTATAGTCATGTCTTCCCCACAAAATCCTGATTTTCATCTTCTTATGTCAAGAGAATGCCTAGATATAGAAAGAGTATGTATGTGGAGTATAATAGCAGCTTACTGTGGTAATTTTTAGCACACTCTTTTTATTGATATAATTTGAGTTATCGTTATTTGCTTTGGAAACTATGTCATACTGGAGCATTTTATGCTACCACACGCTGCATTCCTGATGATATATTCTATGCCAGTAATCATTGTGATCAGGTTCCTATGGCTTCTAGGGCTTGAATTACAATGTGCCACTTGGTTGGAGAAGATCGAATATAATGAGTTATTTAAATACAGAATGAAAAATTTTATGTGACCTTCTGCATGGACTAGTTCTAAAGTGCCTTTCCTAAAGCACTTGTGTGGCATAATAAGCCAATTAAAAGCTTTGTTCATGAACACATTAATTCATCTATTCAAAACTACCCTCTGAACATATCATGTTCCAGACACTTATCCAGGAAGGTAGAAAGAGATTGAACCAAATGCTTGTTTCTGGAAGATAGTAACCAACAAATCTGTTTATTTTTAAAATCTACCAGGAATAGCTCTTAATATGTATTTAATATGGAGTCATCGGAAGACAACAGGGAGTTCCCTAAAAATGATAATATCTGTTCCATGGAATCAGAGTGAGACTGTTGTCCATGAAATAGTTGCCTTAAATAAAGTAGGGTGCGCGTGTGTGTGTGTGTGTGTGTGTGTGTGATATCCTCTCTTTGTATATAGCAAAAATATACCCATAGGAATATATTGAAACATAAATTAGAGAGAGACAATTCCTTGGTTTGAATGCATCCTTTAAATCATTTTCACCAAGCTTTGGGTGAAATCTTTATAAAAGTGGTTGAAGCAAAATGCCTCAGATCCAGTACTATACACATTCTCTTGCCTCTGCCATAAAGATGTCCATATTGGTCTAATCAGATGGTGACTTCCTTTTTATCAAACTTTTGTACTGATGGCACAGATTTCTCAATGCCTGCGAATGAATGTGCTCAGAGAGTCTACTTTCTCTCTTCAGCTGGTTTTCTGTAGTTAAAACTGCAGCTGCTCTGAATTTCCTAATTCACACATCCATCATCTACTGCTGGAACTTCCATTGTGTCCTTGACAGAACATCTATTGTCTGTTACTCCAGGAAGATCGCCCCTCTCTGTTTTCTATCTGGTGCTTGTACTCTGTCTTTCAAAGCTTTACAAGTTCTCCTTCTTAGCAGTAGTTGGTGGGGAGGGTTACGGCCTGCCCTGGTTTTTGAAAGAAAAAAATCAGGCAGCTTACAAATTGAATAATATATCTTCAAAGAAATCTTACCTTTCAATTTATTGTGCATTATTTCTGCACAATCTTCCCATTGCAGACAACATTCTATTTTTCCTTGTTCTACTTGCTCACAGATGTATATATTAATATATTGACCTGCTTCTGGATATTGTGATATTTCTTGTAAGGGACTTGTTATTGTTGCTTTGTAAAATATATCGTGATCAGCCATATATTATTCTTAGGATTTTAAAAATTATTTTCTCATGTACGAGAGAATTTATTTTCTTTTAACCCCTATAATTTATCTTCTTAATTCTTGCTCATGGCATCAGGATGCCTTACATAGAAAATGCTTATGTAACTGTAAGTTAAGAGTATGAGAACTGGCATATTTTGTAATATTTGTGCTTTTTGAGTTTTATGTCCTTGAAAAATAGTTTTGCTTTCACGTAAGTGCTGCCAACACATGGAATCTAGACCAAAATGTTTCTTATATTTGAGATTTTAGGTGTTCATAAGAATTCTGTCAGCTAATGTGTCAATTACATTAAATCAAATTCTGTTCATAGAATTAACTTAGAAGGAGGGATTTTTGCAGTCAATGATAGTATATATTATTTACAAATGATGCTCAAGTGTGTCATTTGGACTCAAATATACTAGAGACTGTAGTTGACCATTTTAATAGTTAAGAGCACAAGCCAGTTTAGGCGATTGTTATTTGCAAAACTTTTCTCCATCTAGTTCCTTGAATCATGTCAACAAGTTATGAAAATTTATTTTCCATAGTTTTGCCAGAGTTATATTCTAAACTGCACATCTGAGCAAACAGAAACCTATTGAAACCTCCTGATGTGTTTCCTCTATCTTTAGGATAATGTTTAAAACCTTTCAATGTGGACCTGTCAACCTTGAATTAATTCACCCATCTAGTCAGTCTACTTTACCTGCCAACTTTAAATTCATCCCCCTCTACAGCCAATCTTGGGGTCATTGACGCCTGAAGCTATGTGAGTCAGGAGAAGTTTCCAGCTTAACATGGATTTGGAATCTGCCTAGACTCCAACTTTCACACTTCTACAACTGTGTGAGCCATTTTCTTGATATAAATTTCTCTATGTCTACATATGTAAGCATCACTTATTTTGTTTTTATTATCATTGTTAATAGAATCTAGCTTAAGACTCCAAACTACAGTCATACAGTTTTGCTCTCCTCTCCTTTTGTTATGTGCTTAGCAAGCATTTTTCTTATCTAAAAACTGGAGAAGGGTTTGCCTTTTTTCAGTCATGAGGACACAGTATAAAAGCTAGGATCTCAGTGGTCCTATGACTTTTCTTTCCATGATCAATACTGTGTTGATATTGTAAACAAATCTAACGATAATTTCCAAAGAGCACTTGCCATCGTTTTTCTTGGTGATCAAATTCTAGACATGGAGTCTGATTTTTCCCACTAGTGTCCAATTCTAAGACTGTTTTAAATATGTTGTGCACATTTCCAGTTTTTGAAACATGTGAATAATAATTATTTTTAAATTAATATTCTGGAATGGAGTCCTTTTGTGCCTCACTCTGGATAATTTACACCCACAGTTTGAAAATACAGCTAATTTCAAGGATCATCAGGCTATCAGTATCCATGATGTACATTTCTCTTGAGTTAAAAGATCTTCCTTTCTCTTGATCCAGTTTAACCAAGTCTCAAGCCTTAAAGCCTGTAATTTGCTCAACCAGAATACATCCAGATTTTACAAATATTTTAAATTGTGCTCATTTCTATTCTATATTTGACATTGTATTTTTAATTTTAAATTGGAATATTCTTTTCTTTCACCAGGCAATCCTTTCACACCAGCCCCTTACCCAGAAATATGTTTCCTTTCTGAGAGTCTTTTCACAGATTTCAATTGTCATTTTCTACTTGCCCAATGAAAGTTCAAACAAACAATAAATGTGTGATAGAGAAATAGAACAGAGATCAGAGAGAGACCTTCCCATCTAAGTTATCTTTATTTTCTAGTCAGCTTAATAAAAATAGATATCATTCATCTAGGAACACAGTACTTGGAATCAGAAAGAAAGTTTTTTTTTTTTCACATTTGATGCTGGAGAACATTTTTAGGCAAGTACTTGGTATTTTTTACCAAGAATATTTTTACCAAGGTACTTGGTATTTTCCAAAATCCTTTTACATTGGAAAAGATGTACGGATATTTCCTTTTCTTGTGATAGAACTTAAGCTTACTTTTTTAGAATATGTTGCATAAGGAGAAATAACCCTCTCTTAGCTCCATTAGGCTCTAGGCATTAATAGAGTTTAGTGATTGAGAACACAGACTCTGGTTGAATTCACAACTCTGCCATTTCCTAATTTTTTGGAAAATCCCTTAGCCTTTTTATATCTTAGTTTCCTCAATGTAAAATAGTTAGTGTACATACTTCATAAGGTTATGATTGGATTTAGACAAGGTAGATCAAGTACTTAGAAGAGTAACGGGGTCATAGCCAGCTCCATATAAATGTTTGATACTGTTAGTCATGTTTTTCATTGATTGATTTCTCATTTTATCAATATAGAAGTTTTTTCCTCTGATTAGAAATACATGTAATCTTTGAAAGAAGGGGATTACAAACATGTTTGTGTTTTGAATGAGATAAATCAGATTGTAGTTCAAGTTAATTTCTCTGACTAACTGACATGATGTTGTGATTTAGCCTATAGAATCCCCCTGCAAATACATTTTTGAAGGCAGATAAACCGTGTCTCTGGATAAAGTAGGCTCCTGACATATATCAAAACACTCTGGTTATTGACCTGTTTGTATGCAGCAAATGTTATTCCTTACGTTAGCATCAACACCCCATACTGCACACACTGCAGCAGCAATAAATTATTAAGAAAGTTTCTGAATAAGTCTAGAGTGGTTGGGAAATCTGGCAGGAAGTAAGTAGGGAGACAGTTTCATAGTCTTAGTTTAGATCTCTAACTTTACCAACCTAGAATAGGTACATGAAAAGATTATGGCTGAGTCAGCTCAAGTCTACCTCCATGTACACATCCTTCCTATCACTCATAGCAAAAGAAATCAAAGCAAATGTTTCAGTCACTCATTATCTCAATATTGTATGACAATGAAAAAGAAAATAAATTGCAAACTGCTGTCCTCATCTATAGGTTCTGAATAAACTCTCAGGTTTGCTAGGGCAGAAACTTATTCACATGATTGTCTTCGATCATAGTCATTTGTGTATCCACTGATTAAAAATAGAAATTGAATTTTTAAATATTCCCACACAGAAAATTATAATTTCAATGACTTAAAATGGCAACTTCCCTGAATTGGGTTTGAGGAAATAGCTAAAATTTTCAGCAGAAGACTTATGCACAGAGATTTTATCCATCAAGGCGTTCTTAACAATGAAAATGTGGTAGCAACCTAAATAAACAATGGTAACAAAATACTTTAAATTATCATGCATGCATTCAGTGAGAACGCCATAATGTTTTTGAAGTATATTTAGCAGCATAGTAAAATACTAAGCAATTATTTGATGTCGTCAAGTCAGCTCTAACTCATAGCGACTTTATGTACAACAGAACAAAGCACCACCTGGTTCTGCCATCCTTACAATTGTTCTGATGTTGGAGCCCATTGTTGGGGCCACTTTGTCAATCCATCTCATCAAAGGCCTTCTTTTTTCGCTTTCCTTCTACTTTACCTAGTATGATGTCCTTCTTCTGGGACTGCTCTCTATTATAACATTTCCAAAGTATCTAAGACCAAGTTTTATTGTCCTTGACTCCTACGGAGCATTTTGGCTGTGCTTCTTCCCAGACAGATTTTAGCAGTCCACAGTATTTTTGAAATTCTTAGCCAACACCATAATTCTAACAATTCGTTGTCGGATGTCCTTTGTTCGATGCTCAACTTTCACACGCATAGGAGGCCACTCGTTCAAAAGAATGTATCATGAATATATTCTTTGAGGCTTCAATTATTCGGTCAATTCTGGAAGTGATATTTTAAAATAGTGATTTTGAAGGCTATTTAGCAACATATAAAATACCAAACAATAACAAATAAAAATATATTGAAAACCACAAGTTTCTTATAATAATACGTGCGCATTTATGAGGACAAAAGAAGACAAAAGGAAATACAATGCCAATTATGATTATCCAACTATGATTAGTGATGTTTTTTTTTTTTGGGGGGGGGGCATCACTGCTCTCTGGTGTTGAGAGTAGGAGGCCCAGCCCCACTGCTGGAATTGAACCTCTATCCCAGTAGACCGCAGTCCCGCGCACAACCACTATGCCACCGGGTCTCAGCCCGATTAGTGATTTTTATTATATTCTTTGTTTTAGTTTCACATTGTTCACATTCTATATCATGAGAGTGCTTTACTTTTATTAAGGGAAAAATGATCCTCTAAAAAATTAGATAATACACTTGAAATTCTATCTGGATGCCTCTTTAACCCAGCCTTGCTGCAATCAGGATTGGCCATTTGAATCCTCAACGAAGAAGCAGGTGCCCAAAGGTGAAAGTAGTTGGATTCCACCCAGTATTTACCATGGAGCAATTTAATCACAACTTCTTTAAAAAATATATTGTTGAAATGCAAAGCATTCTTAAATCTGTTTAGCTTTTGACAAGGATGTTGATAGTCCACCACATGTCGTCCACAATGTTAGCCTTTATAAAAAATATCCCAACACACAAAATGGTCACATCTTTAAGGAAGATCATGTTTTCATGGAGAGCAACAACAAAAGAGCAGAGCACTTGGCAACGAATACAAACCTGATGGCAGTTCTATGCTAAATAGCACAACGGCGTCTCCGACTCCTGAGATTCAGAAAAGAGGCTTGTTGGGTTCTGACAGTTGATTAAGTATGTACACTTTATTCTCAAAGGTATTCAGCTTGCTACAGCTCCTTATAAGCAACCCTCCAGACTCTATCTAGAGGACAGAACGATGGAGATCTAAATGAGAAGGCTTTGAGGCAAATGGACCATTGTGGCAGTCATGTGCTTATGTTGATTTTATAATTGCAATGTAGGGGTGGCGTCTGGCCTGTTCATCAGGAGAAAGCCATTGAGTAGCTGATGAGGCCTCTGTGTGAGCATGGTTTCACCTGAGACTCCAGGGAAATCTCGCGATATTTCCCTCGTGAAGAGGAGAAGCTATCTCCCCCAGTTGTTGGGAGTTAGGTTCAGAGACGATGAATCACGGACAAGACAAGCTGGCAGCGTTCGAGAAGCTGGAGGAGCCGGCAGAGAGACCACACAGCTTTGCTTTGATGGAGTCAGACATCTGAAGCTGGGACAGCTACATGGAGACCTCTGCCAGAGATGAGTTGCTTCTGCTGTTGATGGACCCTGAGCCCTGGAGGCGAGGTGCCCTGCCAGCACCAGGATTCTGCATCCACTGACCTGTGACTTCATGAGTCGGAAGAAGACTTTGTAGACTGATTTCAGACATATGGGTTAATACTGAATTTAGGACTTTGAACTGGATTGGGCTGGGATGCTTTCTCCATGTCCCATTCCTTTTGTACATAAACCTTTTCCTTAAACCTATATGCATGTCTCTGAAATTTGTTCCTCTAGTCTACCCGGTCTAACACAACCATGTGAACAGTTTATGAGTTAGCTTTATAGACTGGCATATAAATATTGCCCAGCAATCATCTTTAGCAAATAAAAATGGATAGTGTCATACCATACAGTTTTAAAGGAGTATTAAACCGAAACTCAAGGGACTTAAGTTATAGTCTCTTTTCTGTAGGTGACTAAGCTCTATGGGGCTGCCATTCAGCTTCTCTACCCATAATTCTTATCTATCAGTGGGGGTCAAAGGAGAAAATTGGCCAGCACTTTCCAGTTTTAATAGTTTCATTCAACCATGAAATCACCAAAGGATTGGAATGTCCAGTATAGTAAGTGAAGTGGTTAGCTGAGGTCAGGTGCTGTCTGCATTTGTTATCATCTCCTCTTTCCTCTTGTCATCATGGCCTACTGGGGCAGTCACGGATCTATGTTAATCTCAACAGTTTGTGTAGGGGTGGGGTCTAGGCTGTCACTCTGGAGATAGCCAATGAACGCTCTGTGTGGGCTTTCTTCTGAGAATTCTGGGAAGTCTCACGATATTTCTGAATTGGAAGAGAAAGACTCAACTTAGTCTCTTGGACATGGTCTACCAACAAGACAACACAGCAGATGATATAGACCCTGAGTCCTGGAGACTGGAGGAGCTGGAGGAGAAGCTGCTTGAGCTTACCCTAATGGAGCTAGACCTGTGGGGCTGGAGAAGTCAAGTAGAGACTGTTACCAGCACTGAGAGGCCTGGGAGGCCACAGGGAGACCATTACCAATGCTGAGATGCTTCTACCACCACTGGATACTACTGGTGGACACTGAACCCTGGAAATGAGCCAGCACCGGGATGCTTCTACTACTGCTGAATACAGAAGACTTTAAACCCCTGGTCTGTGATTATCGTGGTGTCATTACACATGCTTCATGAGTCGGAAGGGGCTTTTTAGACTTGGATCAGACATTTGGGCTAATATCGAACTTAGGAACTTGGACTGGACTGGATTGGGATGCTTTCTCAATGTTCCACTTCTCTTGTATATAAACCTTTTCCTTATATCCATATGTGTGTTTGTGAATTTGTTTCTCTTGTCTACCTGGACTAACACACCTACCTTCTCTAGAAAGTAGCCTCTGACACATGTTCATATTTTCCACTTTTTCTCCCATTACTCAGCCTTCAACTATTTGGAACCTTAGTCCTTTTTTCAAGGCTCTTTCAATTTATCCCAGTTGCAAATCCTGTGCCATTGCTCCTTGATTACATAGTACACATGTAATCACCAAGAACTATTTCCCCTAGCTTAGGGTATAATTGAAAATATATGGGATCTGCTGTCTCACAGACATATGTATCCTTAGCTTATCCATGCTGTCTTGTGTATTTCTTAAATTATTTGCATTTATTCATTGATAAATTTTGTTAGGATTGAATTCTACCTCTAGGAGCAGTCTCTAACACTTGGTGTTCAATCTAACCTTAAAATCATAGTAACATAATACTTATGATAAATATAGTGTGACCTCTTAGAATATAACATTTTCATGGAAAGAAGTAGAAAAACAATGCCTATCTGAAAGTTTTTATTGACAAAGTGGCTGTTTCTTCTGAACTAACAAGAGCATTGATATGTAGAAGTGTAGACAAAGAGGAAGAAAGACCACTTTTAACACTTCTCCCTGCTTCTATCACAGTTCAGACCTTGTTAATCAATTAATGTATTATAATCATATATCAACTAATAAAATACCTCCTATTTGAGCTCCTTTCCTCAACTCTGCAATATCAGAATAATTTTACCCAATGAAAATTTGGTATTTTAATAACTTCGCATTGCCAAATGAAAAAATTCTACAGTCACTCTACTAGCAGTCAAGGTACGTTATACTCTCTTGATATGCTGCCATTGTCGCTTTTCTCCCATTAACATTGCAAAATACAGACCACATTAAGTGACTGGACAATTTGCTGCTGCCCACACTCATGGCATTCTGTACAATTAGAATGTCCCCTCTGTCGACACACCTATAGTAATCTCTGTCCTCCAGGGTCCAGATCACAGTCTGTCTCTTCTACTACATTTCTATCATCTTCTCCATCATAACCGAGTCCTTTCTTCTTTGAAAAGAGTTTATTATATGTATGATGCAGATATATATATATATATATATATATATGTGTGTGTGTGTGTGTGTGTGTGTGTTATATCTAATCTTACATTGCATGCTCCTTAGGAACTGAGGCCCTTGTCACCATTCGGTTAAGCTGTTCCATCCTTGATCTTCACCCACATTATCTGAAATGATTATAGTGATGGATTTCAGCATTTTCCAACCCCTTTCCTTGATGTCTTTTTCTCAAAGATATTTTCACCAGAAGAATACTGTATGTTTTGCCTCTTGTTCTGTTTACTGTTTAGCTTTCCCATTTTTAGTCTTTTTTGACTACATGTCTATCTGACATACAATAAGTACTCAGTACATGTTTGCTAAATGTATGGCCAATTTGAGCAGTTATCTGTCAAATATATATTTTGTTGTCCAACCAACCAGTATTAACTAGCCACCTGAGTCTTTTTTCCCTGTTTAATTGACTTTAAGTAAAATGAAAATTGGAAAGAAAGCCACATTTATTGAACATTTACTCGACATTACATTTTGTGTTGGATAGGAATGAAGGTAAGGATGAAACCACACAGTTTTTTAGCAGTATAGAGTTAGAGTATTGTAATCAAAGGTTTGTAGGTATTGGAAATGAAGTAGGTTGACTCTGTGTTTGCTCATGGAACACAGTGATTTGACTGCAGAATAGAACAATCCCGTTGAAATTTCATGGTTCAGAGGATAATAGTATTTCAATTTAACATGTGAAGATGCCAATAACCTGAGTAAAGTAAGGGTTTAGCTGTCAATCAGAAAAGTAATTGCAGAGGACTGTTTTGGGTGGCTTTTCCTATCTTTGTTTGACCAGTGATGGTTATTGAGAAACCTTGAAAATAAACCTCCAAACGAATTATATTTCAGTTTGAAAAATTACAGAAAGTTATAAGTGAAATTAAAGTAGGTGTGGGATTATTTTCATACTGTTGACAGCATTGCATTGGACTTTCTGATTGTGGTGCTGGGTAGAGGCTTCTGTGAAGTTTATCTATCGAACACATCACCAAACTGTATATGTCATTTCATGGTATATGTTAATATTGAGCAACTGGAAGAACAAAATAATGTAAGTGAAATGAATGTTCTGGCGTGTGTCATTGACAGGAGTGATAAACAAAGCTATCCAATGATTAAGTGGGTTAGCAATATTTAGGCACAAAACTTGTCAGGTGTAAAGAAAAAAGCTGAGCATAATTTAACTGCAAGACATGACCTGTTGACAAGTGATGTCTGAAAAGATGACACTTGAAATGAAGTTGTATGACCAATTTGAATGGTGTCAGGTAACTGAGAAGGAAAACTCATTCTGTAAAATGATCATTTCACTTTTCCCAATATTAATTATGAAATCCTAATAATGCTTCCAAGCAGAATTCTTGTGATTTATATTGAATATAAACATGCATCATTATAAATATATGTAATGGATATATATATATTTAATAATTATAAAGATGGTTCAAGAACTGCCCATTTTTATAATTCCAACATACACCAACTTGTACTCTCATACTCATAAGGGACAAAGACAAATTAAAGTGAAGGAATTTAAGGATCAGAGCCAGATTCCTTAATAATCTTTGGTATTCAGACAGCAGCATAATCATATTTGCAAAAAGTGAAGAGGACTTAACATACCTACTGATATAGATAAAGTCTTCAAAAGTCTTCACATGTGGTTCAGTAAGCAATATCGTGATGTACAGAATAACCGCAAATCTGCCAATGATTTGACTACTTGGATATGTAATTGTCTTAGGCTAGGATTTTAGAGAAACCAAACCAGTGACATTTATACATGTATATGAAGAGAGAAGTTTATGTCACGGAAATGACTCACTGTTGTAGAGGCAGACACCTTCAAAATCTGTGAAATATTACTCCAGAGCAACAGTTCTCAACCTGTGGGTTGTTGACCCCTTTGAGGGTGAAATGGCGCTTTCACAGGGATCGCCTAAGACCATTAGAAAACACATATTTCCAATGGTCTTAGGAACTGAGACACCACTCCTCTACCGCCTCCAGGCTGGTCCACCCACATGCAGATATGCCCACATACAAAAGTATCCGGTGTGAAGACTGTTACCCAAGCTACACTATGAATCAAGATAAAATTTTGTTTATTTGTCATTAGAAATAAATATTTCACAATATATAGTTGTATGACGTTTTCTGATTAAGCACTGTGCTTTAATTATGTTCGGTTTGTAATAATGGAAATACATCCTGCATATAAGGTATTTGCATGATGATTCATAACAGTAGAAAAATGACAGTTACAAAGTAGCAATGAAAATAATTTTATGGTTGGGATTCACCACCCCATGAGGAACTGTCTGAAAGGGCCGTGTTAAAGGAACTGTATTAGGCAGATTAAGAACCATGCTCCAGAGGCTTCTCTTGATTCATGTAGCTACCAGGACTGATGAACATAAATAAGATCGTCAGGTCAAATGATAAGCTGCCTACTGCCAACCAAAGCTGGAAATGCAAGCTGCTGACCATGCTCAAGATCAATAGGAAATGCATAGGTCTCCGACTGAAATCCAAAGAATCAAAAGCTAGATATTAGTAGAGAGACAAAGGATATGGATCCAGCAAAAGCAAGTAAGCTTTCCCACAGTCTCCAACTATAATGGAAAGAGGCCAGACCCTAAGGAGTTCTTATCTTGGGTGATGATTAGATACCAAACAACTGATAATCCTGATGCAGCGAAGTTGACCCAAACCCTGACTGACACATTAACCAAAACCTATGGGACAGCAGACAGGAAATCCAAACACCAATCTCTGCTTCCTTTCTTTTTGGAGCATCTTTGGCAAATGTGCTGCCAAGACATCTCTAGAAGTATTAAAAAGCAAGGGTGCCATTTTGAAGACTAAGGTTCACTTGATGCAAGCCACAACCATTTCAGTCTCCTTATCTGCATGCTAAAGTGGGACAATGAATAAGCAAGAGTCAAGAAGAATTGCTACATTTGGATTCGGATGATGGTAAAGAATACTGAATATACCATGGGATTCCAGAAGAATGAAAGACATCTGTTTGGGAACAACTACAGAAAAAAATGCAACATAGAAGCTAGCAGGACAAGACTTTATCTCATGGTCCTTCCACATGTTCTCAGGAGGCATCAGTTCCTGCAGAAGATGGGCAGGTTTCATAAAGTAGAAGACAAGCACAAATGAGGAAGGATTTTAGCAAAAAGGAGGGTCAACAATGGCTGCAATCATGTTCTCAAACATAGCAACAATTAGGAGGATGGCATTGTGTTGTTCTCACAGACACGGTGTCACTGTCTGTTGGAACAAACACAATGGCACCTGAACCACAGTGTGTTAGTCTGGGTAGACTAGAGGAACAATCATAGACTCGCATATGGATTTAAGGGAATGGTTTATATACAAAAGGAATGGAACACTGAGAAAGCATCCCAAACCAGTCCAGCTCAAAGTCATAAGTCTGATATTAGCCCAAATGCTCAATAACTGTCTATAATGTCTCCTTCTGACTCATGAGGTTACAGGCCAGGGGGTACAGAATCCCAGCGCTGGCAGGTGTCTCCCCATGGCTCCTCCTTTCCAGGGCTCAGGGTCCATCAATAGCATCCAGTGGTGGCAGAAGCAACTCATCCCTGGCAGGGGTCTCCATGTGGTTTCTCCAGCTTTAGAGGTCTGGCTCCATCAGGGCAAAGCTGTGTGGCTTCTCCTCCACCTCCTCGGATGCTGCCATCTTGTCTTGTCTGTGATTCTTCGTCTCTGATACTAACTCCCAACAACTGGAGAGATAGCTTCTCATCTTCACAAGAGAAATATTGCAAGGTTTCCCAGGTATATCAGGAGAAAGCCATGCCCACACAGAGACCTCATTGGCTACTCAATGGCTATCTCCAGATTAACAGGCTAGACTCCACCCCTACATCTCAATCATAAAATTAACATAAGCATATGACCACCACACACAGCTACAAACATCCACCTCATTCTCAAGAATGATATCAAAGAGAAATATACTTAATTCAATTTATGGTTTGCCAAATGTAACTAATTTGAAAGTAGATTTTCATTGTTTTTGTCCATTGTTTCAGTGTACATGTTGTGCACATTTCCTAGATAAGGAATCCAGTAACTAATATGGTGATATTGTCAAATAATATGTGTTAATATGTGTTAATTTGTGTTAATCCGGGTAGACTAGAGAAACAAGTTCATAAACATGCATAAGTATATAAGAGAGAGTTTTATAGAAAAGATAATTGTACATTAAAAAAGCATTCCAATCCACTCCAGTTCAAGCACACAAGTCCGATATTAGCCCATATGTGTGATACCAGTCTATAAAGTCTCCATCAGACTCATGGAACACATGCAATGACACCGAATGCAAGACGATCACAAACCAAAGTAGAATGTTGTAAGCATCTCAGTACTGGCAGAGATCTCCAAGTGCCTCCTCCAGCTTCAGAGGTCTGGTTGCATCTATGTGGCTTGTCTGGCTCAGGGTAGCCCCATGTGGCTTCTCCTCAGGGATGTCTTCCAGGAAGTCAGCCTTGTAATAGAGAGTCTCAAAGTGAGTGTTTTCAGTAGAAAGTCTCTAAGGAAGTGAACCAAGAAAAATAATGTCTCCCACCTCCAAGAAAGAATGATCACATTTCCCAGAATTCTTAGGAGAGGACTGTGCCCACATAGAACTCTCATTGGCTACCTCCAGATTGACAAGCTAAACTCCAGCCCTACACTCTTAATCCTCAAATTGACATTAGATTAAGTGACTGCCACAGCACGGGGCTGCCAACCTCAAACCACGCCCCCCACCCAGCTGATGTGCAAGAGGAAGATGAAGCTACCTGCCCTGAATCAGCTCCATAGTCCTGGTTAGTTTTTCTTAGAAAGTTATTGAGTTCACATTTGTAAAGTGTTAGTACTACTTCCATACTTGGCTACCTTCATTTTCCTCATCTGTTCTCTGAGTCATTGCTTTCAAGCCTGCTCTCTTTCTGGAGAAGTGGAACCTTGACAGAAGGATGAAATAGATTGATTCAGGCACATGGGGTTTGAGGCCTGGTCACAGCAGTCAATGGCGTTGTCCGCCTTTGTTTGAGTGGTGCTTGTAGAAGTACAACTTGAAAAAGAGGACCCTACTGCTTTAAAGGAGGGAGAAACCTCGGTGTTCAATCTAATCTAGACTGGAGAGGAGAGCCTCTTCTCTCTGAGTGTTTTGTTATTTCCCTTTAAGTCTCTCTCTTTCTGTATAACTCTCTTCAGGATAGAAATGGTAATTTCTTCCACTGCCTGAGATATTCTAAGATCACATCACCTGTACTTGTATGGTCATAGAAACCCAAAGAACAAAAAATTCCTTTGAAAGGTAACATGTCAACAGCATTGACTTACTTCACTTTGATATTTTTAAGTTTAATTTCCATAGAGTTTACTGAGAAGTCCTTGTGGCCTAAGTCTAGGTTAAGTGCCAGCTGCTCACTTAAATTTCACTGGAAAGAACTCATTAGTCACTCACAAAAGGAAGATATGACAAGATGTGTCTATAGCATCTATCACAGATTCACAAACAAACAGAAAGATTCACAGCTTTGAAAACTCTATGGAGCAGTTACATTTTTCTTGTCAGATCACAATGAGTCAGAATAGACGTGGCAGAAATGGGTGGAATTTATGCATTTGAAGACTGTCTTTATTAATTTATGTATCATCTAGGACATTGTTTTTCAACTCGTGGGTCACAATCCCTTTGGGGGTCAAATAACCCTTTCACAGGGGTCCCGCGATTCATAACTTACCAAAATGACAGTTATGAAGTAGTAATGAAAATGATTTTATGGGGTTTTGGGGGAGTGTAACCACAATATGGGAACTGTAATAAAGGGTTGTGGCATTAGAAAGGTTGAGAACTATTGATCTAGGGGTACACAGTCTAATATAGTAACTACTTGCTACATGTGGCTAATATTAAGCACTGGAAAGTGTAGATAATATTAATATAATACCTTGAAAATACACAAGGCTTCAACATCTTTCTGGAAAAAATGGAAATGAAATATAATGGAATTCTTGCATAAAAATTTTGAATTTACCTTACAAGGGTGAACATACTATTCGATTACTCTTGAAGTGTATTATTAAAATGTTCACTCCTATTTTAAAATGCTACTGCTGTTAAAGGTGAAATTATATATATGGCTCACATTATAATCACATTGGACACCACTGATCTAGACTTGTTTTGAATTATGTTGCCATAATTTTAAAAGTATATTTTTGGTCATTTATATAGAATCTCGCTAGTTTATACCGGGAATCTTTTCAAAATATTCATGATGACATATTTTTGTGCTGAATTCTGATCCTTTCTTTTGCTGGTTCTAAACTTCTCTTATTTTTTTTACACAAAAAAGAACCTTTTAATTTTTTTGCTAGATATTGTGAGGTTACACTTACCCCTCTTGTAAAAATACTCATATGGGTTCTGTTTTAGTTTTTATTCTCAGAAAGGTCCTTCCAAATCTATGATAATGTACTCTTCTATTGCATAAATTACACCATTCTACTTAAAATGGGAATGCGGCATGGGGGCACAGTGGGTTAAGCACTTGGTTCCTGTGTTAGGGTTTTGTAGAGTAGCAAAACAAGGACACTAAGCATTTGATAGATGATAGATAGATAGATAGATAGATATCAAACATATGAAAAGGACAGATAATTAATCTATAAAGCAATACAAATGCCTCTGCGCAGCTCACTTCCATAAGACAGCTAATACACTGGCAGTCTGTTGAGTCTTGAGGACCGCCAGGTAGTCATCTGTAGAGCAATCCAGACTATCTGCCCACAGACAGCAAACCACAAGGCGAGTCACTAGCAGTCAGCCAGATGACAGGGTCTGACAGATCAAGACATATCTATTCCAATAAGGTGGCGAAGCAGGGCTTGAAAGAACTTCAACTTACAGCGACACAGTCCACAGATTAGGTGTCCTATGGATAGTTTTGCTTGTGGCACAGACAAAGCAAGGAATCCGGCTGCACACTGGGCAGAAGATCCAAGAGCAGGAGAGAGAAAGGTAAGGCTTACTGAGCTATTTTTATCTCTTCCCTTCAATTAATCTCACATGTTTTCCTTAGCCATGTTGGCACAACAAACCTACCCATCTTCATTGGTCATGTTGGCATAACAATCCTACCTATCACAGTTACTAACCAAAAAGTCAGCGATTTGAACCCATTTGTAGCTCCACAGGAGAAAACTGTGGCAGGCTCTTTTCACAGAAGATGGATCACCAACTTAGAAACTGGATGACACTGTGCTATTCTGCCTTATAGGGTTTCTATAAGTGTAAATCAACTGGAGGACAATGAATACATGTCCAAAACAAAAATCATTTATTCACTTATAATTAGTTTTATAGCTAGAGATTAAGTTATTTTTAAATCACTTATAATTTATACTCCAGTAATTTATTAGTTTACCTGTGATTGGTTTGGATCTTAAATAGAAATTAACTTATTTCTTATATAATAGTACATCTTTAGCAGCAATGTTTGTTATCAAATTCATTTCTTTCTCTATTCAGTTTGTATTGACTCTTATATATGTGTTTTCCTTGGAACTTTTATTTCCTTTGGTGTGTTTCTAGAATTGTGCTACACTTTTAAAATTGATTTTAGAGTACTGGATAACATCTCATAAAGCAAATTCTACTTTGAAAATGTTGCTTGTTTATTCTAACTTTCTATTGATCCAAAAAAATGTTTTGCAAACCTTGAAGTCTAACATTCCTTGGTCCTTGCTTTTACATTTCATTTAGATACATTGAAAAAGGCTCGTATTTTTACAATGTTTATTTTTCCTAGACAGGAGCCTAGGTTGTCTCTCTTAAATTTGCTCAAATATACTTTTATGGACTTTGGTGGTTGCATAGATTTCTGCATATGTGTCCTGCACATTTTTTATCTAGGTTACTATCAGGTACTTTATATTTTATTATTAAATCTGAAGATAGTATATTTTCCATTAGACCATCTAACTTATTATCATTTAGCCATCTATTGCAAATTTAATGGGAGGTTTGCTTCTCAAATTTACAGATTATGAAAGGATAATATAATTCTTAAATGGTCTTCTATAATCATATTAAATAATCATATTCTACATAAGAGAAAAATGTATATACTTTCTAATATTGAATTATATTGCATTATATTGTCAGTAGAAAGCATAGGAGGAGGCTTCAGAAAGTTTGAGAAAAAAAATCCAATGTCTTTTAAATAAAATTTCCCCGTGTATATAGTGATCTTTTCAACATCTTGCTGGATTTAATTTTTTCAAATGCAGGTTGGAAATTTCAACAGTCATCTTCATTGAGGACATTAATTCATTTTTGGCCATGTTTGTACCTTTTTTTTGAGAAAGCATAACTTTGTATGTAAAAGTTTTGGCTGACTTTCCCCTCATTTTCTTCATCCCCCTCCCATCCTGCATGTTTAAAGAGCTCCTGCTATCTTGTCACGTGGGGGGCGGGGGACTGTATACACTGGGCGGCTAGCCACCAGGTCAGCCATTACAACTCACCAGGGGCTCTGAAGGAGAAGAAGCAGTTACTTGTCATTCTGGTGGCATAGTGGAGTAGTGACTGGGGTGATGACTGCACGCTTAGCACTTTGAAACCACCAACTTCTCTACAAGAGAAAGATGACACTTTCTAATCCCACAAGGAGTTACAGTCTCGGAGAACCCACAAAAGCATCCTACCCTCTCCTACAGGATCACTATGAGTTGGTCTTCATTGGATAGCAGTGAGTTTTAGGGAGAGGGGAGAGAACTGCTCCTATGAAGATTAAGTTTTATAAACCTCAAGAAACAATTCAACTCTGTTCTATAGAGTCTCTATGTTTTGAAATGGCCTTTTTTGGCAGTGAAGATTTGACCTTGGTCCACCCACTTCCTGACTTTCTTCCAAAGGCATTCTGAATTGCTGAGGTACATATGTTCCAGTGACAGTCCTTGCAATGTGCGTCAGCAGTGATATTTCAGTATGCCCTAGAACAGGGCCATTGTTTCCTTGCTTCTAAATGGTCTATCTCTATGGACAAAGTCTAGGATGATGCTAGTTTTTGTTCATAACTACATAATGTTGCTGACTCATACACCTGTTAAATCATCTAAAGCCTTGAGTTTTTCTCCCACATTTCCACTTTATCAACGGAAGTCTGTTAATTCACCCATAACTGCTCAGACCAATTCCTCTTCAATTTCGGGTCAATTTACTCTGTTTTCGTTCTTTTCAAATCCTACCTCTGTCATTCTAAGGTGTTGCTGTCTTAGTTTCATGCCACTTACAAATGGAATTTATCTGCTGTATAGTCTTCATTGCAGACAAAAATATACGTTTTAACAGGAATGAAGCTAGATCTTTTGGATAATCACTAGAATCTCTAGTCCTACTGATGTATATTTATGAATCGGCATGTGTTATTGTTTATTAAAACATTTATACATTCAAAGTTATGCTTTCATTGAATAATGTCTGAATGCATGCTCATCCAGGCATTGTGGGCGATAGTAGGAACACAGAAGCTATGTAATTTTGGTTTTCCTACTAAAAAATTTGGAGACAGCAGAAGTGTAAGTAAGATGATTTATCTAATGTAGTATTTTTTAGTAATATGGAATATAAAAGCTTTATCACACACAAAAATATTTAAGGCCAAAGGAGTAGATGAGGGGAATTGTCTTATCTCAATAAGAGATAAAAATCTCATATCATATGTACCTTGTCTATGGTTGACACTACGATTGGCTATATAGAATACCAGTTAAGGGAATAGAAGACCTGCACATTCTACATTTGAGTGTGCTGTCTACAAAACTCCTCAGATGATACTTCCCCACAGGCATGCTTCTGCTGCAAACATCTGCCTTTCCTAAGTCGATACACCTTTTCAGGTGGCCCACATCTAATAACTGATTAATAACAATATGTTAAGGACCTGTCCATTGCTCAATTCCTGATAATTCTAAAGAGTTTTTTTCCACTTCAGAATTCCTGGTGGGGTCAGATGAGACTTCCCTTGTGACTACTTTACAACCCAATGTTTCTCTTTCTAGGCTTGATTCTTCTTTCCCCTATTCTATCCTCTCTTCCCTTGGCCTCTCCTTTCTTATTATCCATTTCTTTCCTCTTCCTTAGTTGTCTCCCTCTTTTCCTTCATTTCTGCAGGTTTGGATCTCATACCCGAGGACACTCCCCAATGGACATCTTGCATATTGATCTCAGAGATTTCTTTCCAAGGAACTCAACGGGTAATAGGATCATATTGAAGACCACTTCTTATATAACTTTTCTCCAGAGCTGGAAAAAAGTTCTGAAAGTCAGTTGCATGCTAGTTTCATATTTGTTTTATGTATTTCTACCTTGAAAAATGTGAAAAAATGTTCTCATTCTCTCTCTTGTACATTTATTCATTTGTGAGGTATTGGGTCTTCTTTACATTGAATTGTAATTCATACTAAAGGTTGCAATCCTTGATCTTCATTAGCAAAAAGTTTCATGTCCTCCTCACTTTCAGTAAGCAAGCTTTTGTCATCTGCATATCACAGGTTGCTAATAAGCCTTCTCCTAATCCCGATGCCACATTCTTCTTCAATATAAACCAACTTCTCTGATTATGTACACAGTTACACAGCACCCTGACTGGTTCATCTCCTCCTGTGACCCTTCTGTAAGGAAATATCCAGTTGTCTACAGGCAGACTTTGGGTCCTCAATCTGTACTCTCCCTGATTCACAAAGATATGATATTTTGTTCTTTTATGCCTGATACCTGAGCCTATTGACACCCTGTTTTCACACAGGCTGGTGTGCATTTTCCATGTGGGCTTTGTTGCTTCTCAGCTAGATAGCTACTTGTTTATCATCAAGCCTTTAGGTACTCAGGTGCTATATCTTTTGATAGCCGGGTACCCTCAGCTTCCTTCACCACATTTGCTTCTGTACCTCCTTTGTCTTCAGCAATTGTGTCAGGAAAGTGCACATCATGCAGTGCCAGTTTAATAGAACAAAGTGTACTTTTATTGAGGGAGTACTTGAGTAGAGGTCCAAAATTAATCTGCTATCTTAACATTAGACCTACAAATATATTGATATAGATATATTTCCCCATCATCACATATAAATATATTTACATATGTACATACCTGTATTAAGACCTCTATATATTCCGTTTGCCTCATAATTCTTTCCTCTATCTCCTTTTAATTTCCTTTTGCCTTACTACCATGTTAGCCTTCATTTGGGTTTCAGTAATTCCTCTTGATTACATAGCCATTGATCAAGCCCTACAAGCCCTTTTATACCCTCCTCTTCATCAATTTTGGATCACTTGTTGTTCCCTTGTCCCTGGGTTTATTAACACCCACTTCCTTTCCCCTGTCCACCTTCTCCCCTGTCCCCCCAGAACCGCTGGTTCTGTTGTTTTCTCCTCCATATTGTTTATTCTGTCTATCTTTTGTAAATAGACCTGCAGATATAGTAATATGTTAAAAAATATGACAACAATACAAAGCAACAGAAGAAATCAAAACAACAACAACCAAAAATTTGTAAATCATTCAGTCTATTTGTTGACTTTTAGGAGTGTTTTCTGGTTGAGTCTGATGGGGTGCCATGCCTGGCCACAAAGTCTATTTTTTTATATTCCCTGGGAACTTTGATTCTCTGTTCCCCTTGCTATTCTGTTGCACACCCTTAGTTTTTAACCTCAGTGTGGTGGCATCTGGTTGGTCTCAATTCCTGCACTCTGTCTCCAGGGTTGTCCCCCATAGACATCGTGTCTCGTGGTGTAGAGTCCTTTAATTCTCTCTGTGCTTTGGCTGCTCTGAGTGGGAATATCATCCTAAGGACTCGATAAGCCATCTGTGTTCTACTCTCTCTTCCTCCCCTTTCATTTGCTTCTGTGTGCTCTAATCAGACATATCCCTCTCCCTGAGCTGTAGCGGCATTGCTGTCCTTTAAAGTCAATTCTTCTGCAGGGAGGGGGCGCTGTCCACATAGTTGGGATTGAGTCTGACAACTCCCTGGAGTCTAATTTCTATTGGATATTTTCTATGCATTTTGAGTCCCTTGCTTCAGCACCATTGGTTCTTGTTCATGTGATATAACCTTGCTATGATACTGAAAACTATGCAAATGGTACTTCAAATGCCTCCAGGGTCATCCACAAATGAGTAGGTTTTGGTGGAGATTCCAGACTCCAAAGGAAGAAGGACTTGAATGGCCTCTTTGGATGAAGTAGCCACTAGAAACCTTTTGCAGAGCTTTAAACCTCATGGCCATAATCGTCACCAACTAAAATGATAGTGTGCTACACAAGACCTTTCTTAAGTATTGAAGAATAAAACGATCCCTTTAAGAACAAAGGTGGGCCTTTTTCCAGTCATGGAATTTGGAATCATCTCATATGCACATTAAAGTTGGGTAATGAATAGGAAAGGCTGAAGTAGAATTGGTTCATTTGTTTTATTTTGGTGTTGGTGAAGAATACAAATAGTCCTATCAACTACCAAAAGGACAAACAAAGCAGTCTTGGAAAAAAGTACAGTTTGAAATAAGGATGGTGAGACTTTCTCTTATGTACTTTGGACATGTTATCAAGATATAGGAAGCCCTGAGAAAGGTGTTCAGGCATAGTCAGTGAAGAAGAGGAAGACTCTGGACTGGACAGATTGACACTGTCTGCAGCAATGAGCTCAAGCAGAGAAACAATTGTGGGACTCATCATGCAGGACCTTACAATATTTCCTTCTGCTGGCCCGATGCTAGCACCCCCTCGACAATACCTAAGAGAAGCAATAATGATTTGTTCTTTAGAAAGCACAGCCATTGAACACTGCCTGGAGCATATTTCAATTCTGGCATGTCTCCAGTTAAAGATGACGGCCCAGCAAATTTATTTTGTTCACCTCTCACTTATCATAGATATAATAAAATTGGCCTCTTTCTCCTTCAGAAAATTTTCTCTTCCTCTGACATTTGGGACACCACACTCTTGATGTTTATTTCTCTCTCTCTTCCTCTCGCTCTCTGCTGCCTTTACCTCTACCTACTGCTCCCACCATTGAGTAAACTGCAATTCATAGCAACCCTGTAGGACGGAATAGAAATGTTCCTTCGGTTTTCCAAAATTGAAACAAGTACCCGTGTCTTTCTCCTGCAGAGCCACCAGTGGGTTTGATCTTTTGACCTTGTGGTTAGCAGCTCCATGCTAGCTCCACTATGACACCCCAGTTCTTCTTCACCTCCAAGCCAAATAAAATACTAATGATTCCCGATCCCGACACTCTGGTCTCAATCCGCATACATCAAGAGAACCTAGTCCCTTCTCATGGTTTTAAATTTGGGTCTTCTGGTGGTCACCAAGTAAAGACCTATACACTGTGCCTCATTGCTGAAGTCTAAGCCAGTTACTCAATGTCTATTTAACCTCTTCATTTAAATATTTGAAAAGTATCTAAATTTAACATAGACAGCATTTAATTCCTTATTCTTACTCCTACCCCTATCCATATACTTCTTCACAGCTCCCATCTTGGTCAATTATACCACTATCTAGTCATTCTCTGAGACCACAAATCCAACACTCATCCTTTAAACAACTGGCAATTTTCTCTCTCCCATTCAATTCAAGTCCCCTGGGTGCTACATGGAAACTATAACTTGCTTCCAAAATATGCCATCCTCACTCCTATCATCTCTCTTATCAACCACATCACCGGTGTCTGTTTGGTGAGCCCGAAATCCATTTTACTCTCCAAAGCTCTTCTTATTCTACTCACATTTATCCCTCACAGAACAGTCATGATTTTTTTTTAATTTTTAAAACAAATTCATATTTCCTTTTCCTTCCCCTTCCTTTAACTTCCCATGTGTCTGCACTTCCTTGGGTGATTTATAATTAAATTTCTAATCGGATCATTACACTCCACTATTTAAATTCTTCAAGGACTTTCCATGGTTGTTAGAATAAGAAACCAAATGGCTGACAGTGCATGCCAAAAACTACAACCTGGCTTCAGAAGAGGTCATGGAATTAGGATCTCATTGCTGATGTTAGATGGTTCTTGGCTCAAAGCGGAGAATGCCAGAAAGTTTTTTGGCTCACATTTTATTGATTATGCAAAAGCAATCCACTATGCGGTTCATAACAAATTATGGATAGAAGTTAGAAGAATGGGGATTCCAGAAGACTCCATTGTGCTCATTCAGAACCTATTCATGGTGCAAGAGGCAATTGTTCGCACAGAACAAAAAGGTGCACTAGACAAGGAGCATGACATCAGGGATTGGAAGAAGGTTTATTAACACTCTGCAATGTGCAATTGATACCACCCTGCTTCCTGAAAGTGAGGAGGATCTGAAACTCTTACTGTTTAATTAATTATTTCTATCCTCAGTATAGATTGCCTCTCAATATAAATAAAACAAACATCTTCCCAATAGAACATATTATAATTAATAGAGAAAAGATGGAATTGGTCAAGACTTTTCATTTTACTTGTAGCCACAATCCAAGCTCAGGGAAGCATCATCAAGATATGAAATGATGGGGGAACTTGCTACAGAAGACTTCATTAAAGTGTTGAAGAGCAAAGATACCACTGATACAGTAGACCTGACCCACCTCATAGTATTTTCAACTGCCTCATTTGCATGCACTCCCTGGAGAGTGCATAAGGAAGACTGGAAAAGATTTGCTGCATTTGAATTCTGGTATTGGTGTAAGATACTGAAAGCAATATGGACTTCCAGAACAAGAAACCAAGCTGATTGAGAAGAAGTACAGACAGGAAGGCCTTTGCATGTGTTGTCAGGAGGGACCATTTCCCTAGAACAGGACATCGCACTTGGCAAAGTAGAGTGACTGCACAAAAGAGAAGACCTCAATGTGTGATGGACTGACCAGTACTTAAAAGTGTGGGCTCAAAGGTAACAATTGTGAGGATGGCCCAGAGCAGTGCTGTGTTTCATTTTGTTGTACCTCGGGTCACTATGATTCCCCAATGGCACCTAAGGACAATGGGAACACTGAAACATGAACAGCTCCAGAAATTGCTTATTCATGTATCTTTTGCATAGTCTTCACATGATACAAACTTAGAAAATAAAGGAAACAAACACCATCACCCATAAACAAGTGGTGTTAGTTTGCTAAATGTCTTTCTGATGTGTACCTAGGAGGAGAAAGTATCTAAGAATTCCCATAAATTCTCAAACTTGCATACATATTAGCACCATCTAGGAAATTTTCCAAACATTCTGAAAGCGAGAACCCCATCGCGGGTCAATTTACTCTCAATCACCACAAGAAACAGCGGGAGATAAATATTTCTTACATAGTTATGTTGATTTTAATGTTCCATCCTCAGAGTGCTGTTTCTTGATCCTTGATCTTTTTAAAGCAGAAGTATAAATTTATTCACTTGAGTGTAATGCATTGTGTTTAACTATAACCCTATTGGAACATTTCCCTGCTTTTGAAAGCAATGCATGAGTGTATACTATCATTTGGAAGACCCCTGGTGGCACTGTCATTAAGCACTTGACTGCTAACAAAAGATAAGTGGTTTGAATCGCCAGCTGATTTAAAGAAAAGACCTAGAGAATCCTCCCCTTTACCATTGCAGCTTATGAAACTCTGGAGCAGTGGTTCTCCACCTTCCTAATGCCTTGACCCTTTTATACAGTTCCTCATGTTGTAGTGACCACCCTCCCCGCCACGAACCATGCAATTATTTTCTTTGCTACTTCCTTGCTGTCATTTTGCTACTATTGGGATTTGGGTGATCCCCATGAAAGGGTCGTGATCCAGAGGTTGAGAGTTGCTGCAGCTAGAGGAACACTTACGCTCTGTCCTATATGGTCACTGAGTCAGAGTTGAATCTAGGACACACAACAATGCCATCATTTTATTTATTTGCACATTCCAAATGATTTCCTAAAGTCAGATTCCTAAAAGAAAAATTATTACCTTCAAAAGGCATAATTCTGTTGATTTTTGAGATGTTATTGCAAATAGTTTCATTTCACTAACACTGTGGAGTATTTTCATTTTAAGTGAAAAGCCTGATGTCTTCATTGTGAAAAACATTTCTCATGTTGTATTTAATTATGAGATGTAAATTTTTTGTTGTTTCAAATATATCTTCATGCATGTATGTGTGTGTTTGTGTGTACAATAAAGTGTATCATCCCTGGAGCAATACAGTATCAATAATAATGATTACTATATTATAATCATTTATGAGTTAGCCCTGGTGATGCTGTGTGGCCCAGGGGTCCTCAAATTATGGCCCGCGGGCCACATGTGGCCCACCAAGTACATTTATCCAGCCAGCCAGGTGTTTCTGCTACCGCTGCTATTCTGCTTGGCAACCAACTCATCCCTGGCCTGCAGTGAATTTGTTCATAGTTGTTTTTCTTTTTTTTTTTAACTAAAGTCTGACTCTCCAACAGTCTGAGCGAGAGTCAACTGGTCCCCTGTTTAAAAAGTTTGAGGACCCCTGGTGCTAATAAGCATTGCACTGTTAACTGTTCAAACCCATAAGAATAAAAATAAATGATCTGCTCCTGTAATAATGTATAGCCTCAGAAAACCTATGGGTCAGAATTGCCTAGATGGCAGAGGAGTTTAGGGTAATATAATATTAAAGAAGTTATATCTTTTTAGCCAAAATAGTCAAATAGTAGAAGTACCCAAGAATCTGTGTGCCTTTCCTCCATTTCATTCATTGCCTCCATCCAGACTTAACCTCACTCATCAGTTTCTGGATGTCCATCTCCTTGTTTTTCCTTATCGTTTTGTTTGCAGCATTATCACTTGTTTAGACAATATCCTAGATGATTTCCTAATGTCAGATTCCTACACAAAACATGCCCAGTTTGAAAAGCAGAATTGTGTTGATGTTTGAAACATTATTTTCAACCTGTTTCTTTCTTTTACTTATATTTGCAAACCCTTAAGCAAGATACTGTTTACTTTTGCTTTTGAACTTGGTGCAAAACTAGTCATATGCAGATATTCTTTTGTCATATGCTCTTTCTCTACTGTATGTTTATATATACATGCGGGGTATGTCACTGCAGCCTGTTTATTTTCATTGTTGTCTAATAGATTTTGTGAATCAACCACAGTTTATTGGTCTTTTTATTCATGAACACACAAAATAATGGTCTGCATATTCTCATAGATATGTTGTAGTATACAGGTGCACAAGCTTCAATCTGGTTATGCTTAAGATTAGAATCCTCTAAAAAAAGATTAGAATGCTCTGTTGCATGTTAGGCAAATCTGTTACTTTATTAAATAGTGCCAAATGAATTTATAAGGTATTTGTATCTATTTATAATATATCAGTGCTTTATATGTGTTACAATTTCTCCCTATATTCAACATCATTTAATATTGCCAGACTTAATCTTTGCAATGCTGGAGTCTATTTAATGGTACTCTATGGAAGTTTAATTTTTATTTCTCTGATAAAAAAAGAGATTAGACTCTTTTCTAGATGTATTTTAATTTATATTTCTTATCTGCAAAGTATTTGTTTAGCTCTTTTGTCCCTTTTTTAAATTAGGTTTTTGCCGTGGGGATTCATTGAAAGTCTTAATATATTCTATACTAGTCCATTGTTAAGTAGTTTTTTTTAGGAAGGTTTGGTCAGTTGTCAATTTTATGGAATTTTCACAGTACAGTTTTATGTTTTTAATCCCTGCTATATCTGCAATGATACCACCTTTTTATTCTTAGGAGAAACTTTCCTTTTTATAAACTATCACTAAATCTACTTATATTAGCCTTTTCAATGAAATACTGAATATATTGTTCACTATTGACTCTTATTTTTTTTATCTGAAGTGTGACTAAGGACCATATCTTAGGGGTTCCATTCATTTTTACCCAACCAGCATTCTTGGTTCTCTTCTATTACGGAGAGTTTTGGTCCCCATTTCTCTTCTACTCTACCAAGGTCCTTCTCATGTGATCCTTATATGAGCATTTGATAGTGAAAGCTCGACATCATCTAGTTCTTCTGGCCTGAGCTTTTTGTGTCTTCAATTTCATCCACTATCATTTCATCCAAGCAGAAAGAGACCAATAGTTGCACTTCAGAAAACCCCTCATGCATGATCTTTAAACCTCAGTTCCACACACTGAGGTAAAATGTCTTTGTGGACTATATTATACCATTTGACCTTGTTGTCCCTAATGATTCCCCTGACCCAGTGATTAATTCCATTGTGGTTATATCCAAGAAGTTTTAAAACTTAGCACTCACCAAATTCATGGCTCTATCTGCAGCAAATACCCATGTACAAATATCCTCAGTCAATTGTTCATATACCTTCTCACACCCATTCAGCCTGAGTGTCAATCCATGCATCAACTCATACATTACTGTTATTGCAGGGCCCCAGTACTTCCTGATCTATGTCATGTAAATAGCAATACATATCTCTGTTGCATTAACTCTTGCTGTTCTCCACATGCCCCTCTTGCTTCCATCATATGTTGTCAACCTCCCTGGTGTCATATATTGTGTCCCTGGCATGAAGACCTGACTTTCTTTCCATTGAGAATTTGTGTGACAACAGGGCCCTTTCCTTTTACTTTAGAAATTTTATATAACGTTCATCTATTTCTGCCATGTAGATTTGCTATGCTGGAATACTTGTATATCTGGACTTCTGGAGAGTGTTACAATTTATATTTTTGCTGTTCTTTGTTGGTGTGGCATCAGTTAGATTCAGACAAAAGAACCAAACACAGCCCCCTCCTGCGCCAATCCTATTACTTCCTCTGAAAGGTTTTCTGCCTCTATATTTTGGTCACTTGTTTGGACCCCTCCATCATGTTTCTTCATGTGAACAAACAGTGTTGTCTCAGGCATTTTGATGTTGTTGTATTTGTATTTGAATGATGGTCTTTCTCTGAGGCACTCACCACCTTCCTCTCTGTGGACATGATATTGAAGGTGAGTGTATGAGCATTTCTGGTCTTGCTGTTCATGTAGCACAGTTCAGGACAGGTTTGGTCGGGGTTCTGGCTACTGTCTAGGGGTCATCAGATAGTACTGGGGCTCACATTAAAGGAGTAGGTGCTGCAGAAGGTAACAACTATGACTGGGCTGTGAGGCTTCCCTTGTGGTCAGGCAGTTTTCTGGACTGAATACTGCTTGCTAAAGTTGATCATGGCTATGCCACAGTAGACCAGCCACAATTGTAGCTGTCTCTCTCTACTTGTCCTGGTTTTGTTTAGCTTATTCTTCTAGTTAGTATTCAAACCAATTCTCTATTATTACCTCTGAAACTCAGCAAGGACTATCCTCTGGATCTGTTTCATGTGCTCGCTCTTGTCCTTGCTATGTAGATAGCCTTGTCGCTTGTCTGCCTAGCCCACCATCTTGCCGGAAGTCAATCTCAGCAAACATTTTGAAGTCCCTCATGTATTCATGATTTCAAGTGGGTTGTTCATATCATGAGACAAAAATAACGAATAAGAATAGAAAAGACAGTTATAAATAAAAGTGAGGTTTGTGTTTGCTTCAATAGATTTTCATTTCTATATTTTGAGGCTATTTAGTGCATAGTCATTTACAGCTGCCACGTTTTTCCAGTGAATTAACTCTTTAATCATTATGAATATTCTCTTCATCTTCATAATGCTTTATCATTAAGATAATTTTATTTGACATTCATAAAGCTTAAGTAACTTTTTTATGATCTTCCCATATTTCTTTTCATCTTTTTGGAGCCCTGATGGTATATGTGCACAGGGGCAACTCTTGCCTGTCCTTTCTGGCTGCTATGAGGTGAAATATCCCCTATGGCAGTGCATGCATATTTCTGTATTTTTCTACTTAGGTGTGTGTCTTTTAAGAAACTCTTAAAGCTGATTATTTTTAGCATCATTGGAATAACTCTGCTTTTTAACTAGCAGATTTGTTTCATTGTTAGTGTGTATGTGTGTTTGAATAGTATATTTTGCCATCGCATTTTATTTTGTGTTTTCCAATTGCTTAACCTCTTTTTTTTTTTTTGCTTAACCTCTTACATAGTTCTTTGATCCCCCTTTTTCTTGCCTTGGTGGTGTTCATTGATGATTTAAATTTTGTATACCCAGGGACTGAGTGGCATAGTGGTTGTGTGCAGGACTGCGACCCACAGGGTGGACAGTACAAATCCAGCAGCAGTTCTCCAGGACCAAGGCTAGGCTTCCCACTCCCACCAGGACAGCGATGTGAAGAAAAAAAATATATTTGTACTCTCTCTTCCAAGTCTGTGTTTATTTATTGTGTGATGAGGATCAATCTATGAATTGAAATGTTCATATGTGAAAAATTTTAAACTTAGGTAACTTTTTTTACATACTACTATATTATACAAGTACCTCTATTTTAATTCCAATTACTTCTATCTCAGCTGTTTTTCAGTGACAATGGGTAGGATCCAACTCGACGATGATATGTGCAATAAAATGAAACACTGCTTTTTCTGTACCATCTTCAGAATTGTGATGTGGCAGTCACTGTGTCCTTCCACCTTACTGAAGGTGTTTCTCCTCTTTTTGATCACCCTCTACTTTACCAAACCAAATGTCCTTCTCCATTCATTTTTTTATTCTGCCTAAGTTTTGAGCAATTTACGCACAGATGTGCCCATCACCAAAATCAAGTTATATAACTTTTCCAAAAAGTTCCCTTGGATTCCTTAAACTTTAGGGCCTTACTTCCATCCTCAGACGTTGGAAATGGACAATGGCTTTCTATTGCTTGCTGTGATCTTGCCCTTCGTAGAATGCATGTACTACATGCATTTTAAGAAGAAAGTGTAGGAGGGAATGGAAGGAAGAGAGATTAATAATTGCAAATTAGGTACAAGATTATAGTTTGACATTCAATAATCTATATATTGTGAATCACCTTATCCATTACAATCCCCTTCATTCCTCACTGTATTCCTGTTTTCATTCCTCCCCTGAACTGTCCTTTGGGCAAATCTTAAATGGTTGCTAATTCTAACACCCAAGTGTGTGTAGATGTAGACCTTCAGTGTAAAGGACCACACTCCCTCCATTGGTCCCTCCAGTCTCTATCTGATCAGTAAGCCTCGTTTCTTTGATACAGTTTGAGGTCTTCTCCATGCTTTCCTTTTACTCAGTCTAGGACCTTCCCATGTGCACTCTTTCAAAGTAGTTGGTATTGGTAGCCAGGCACCATCTAATATGCCTGGTTTTAGGAGTGTGAAAATGTTATGTCTGCATGGTCCATTAATCCATTGGATTCATTTTTCCACTTGTCCTTTAATTTCTGTCACTCTTCTTTTCCCTGAATGGTTAGACAGAGAATTGCACCTTAACTGACTGCTCACAAACTTGAAAGATCTCACTCACTACTCAGTACATTTGAATGTAGAACAGTGATTTGTGAGTAATGTTATTCCATTTGACCTTGTTAACCCTGAGACTACGCCTAGGGACTAGTTCCCTCAAGGTATTTACTGTGTCTAAGAAGTTTTCATAATTTTGGCTTTTGTATGCCCCACCTCACTCATTGATAGAGTTATAGCACAAGTAAATGCACATAAACAAATATCCTCTTTCAAACCTCTATATATTCATGGTTATTCTCCCACCCTCCATCTCACATACATTCAGCCAGCCTGTCTGTCCAAGCATCTATTCATAGATCTCACCGGTGCAGGATTGTGTATATAATAGTATTTGCCTGTGATGCCTTGAATTCTTGTATTCTTGCTTCTTTTTATTGTTGATAAGTCTTCTGTTATATGGATACATCTTATTTGGCTTGTGTATTCCCCAGTTGATGAGCAATGGGGTTGTTTCCAGCATTTAGATGAATAGATGGAGAGCAAGAGCGAGAGCGAGAGAGAGAAGAAGAGAAAGAATGCACATCTAGGTGACACAGTGAGTTAAATGTACTGCTAACTGCAAGGCGAGTGGTTCAAAGCTCAGAGTCTCTCTGTGGAAGAAAGATGAGGCAGTTTGCTTCCCTGAAGACCTGGGAACACTTTGAACTGTTCTACTCTCTCTGATAGTATCATTATAAGTTGACATTGACTTCATGGCAGCAGATGTGTAAATACATCCTCACACAAAAAACGAATAAACATACACAGTGGGGTAAGTCAAAAAGTATTGCTCATCAGGTTTCAGTTTATACATGCACATGTTTATTCCAAATAAAATATGCAGAAATCTGTTTTTCAGTATCTGGCAATGATTCAAAGCTCTGCATAAGGTTTTCAGAAACCTTTTTTTTCCCCCAAAACAGGGAACCGAGTCCTTCTTTGTGGTCTGTTCTTTGTCTGGAAGCTCTGCTGAAAGCAGTTCACTTTGGTTGTCCCTGCTTGCATTTCGAATGTCAGTGACATGTATTCCAGACAAGCCACCATTTCAGGACAAACTGACAGGCTCCTTGTGGCAAGGGTGGTGAGACTTTGTCTTTCATACTTTGGGCATGGTGTCAGGAGGGACGAGTGTCTAGAAGAGGGCATCAAGTTGGTAAAGTAAAGGGCAGCAAAGGAGAGGAATTGATGCAGCGGCTGCGTCCATGGGCTCTGGCACAGGAGCAGTTGTGAAGGTGGCACAGGACCGGGCCTTGTTTCTTTTTATTGGGCAGAGGTTGCTATGGGTCGGAGTCCACTCAATGGCACTCAGCAACAATAACAACAACAGCAGCACACATGCCTTTGTGACCAATTGATGGTGCAAGACAGGTGCTCTCAATCATACACTTGTCTCAGTCTTCTTAGTGAGACTTCAAAATAAAGTTCAAAGCAAACAATCGCTTTCAAAGGGATCCAGCAGACCCCCACAATTCAAGACAGAGACTTCAGCTTAAAAGGTCATGGTTGCCTTTGTCATGATTATTCCAAAGAGATAATATTGCTAGATTTTATTGAAGGACACAGGATGGTCACAGGGCCTGATCTGGAAGAACTTTAAAGAACTGGAATGTTGTACTGAAAAGGTTGCCTTCACAATTATTTACATGCAGATGGAGGATATGTTGAGCTTCACACTTTGAGACTTGGGCTTAATAATGGTTTTTAGATTTTTTTTTCTTTTTTGACCAGAGTTCCGGTGGTCCAGTGGTTATGCATGGGGCTGCTCACCAGACGATAAGCATTTCAAAACGATCAGTCACTCTAGGGAAGAAGATGAGGCTAAAGAGTCACAGTCTCGGAACCGCACCATTCTACCCTCGTTCTCCCCTGTCCTAAAGGGTTCTTATGTGTTAGAAGTGACTCGATGGTGGTGAGCTTTTATAACTTTGTAGCAATGTGGCTTTAGTTGCCCGTGTGTGTGAAGTCACACCCGGAACCTTCACATACACATCTGGGTGTGTCCCCGTCACTCTTGCCTCTAGTTGTTCTGTCACGGGCTGAACTTTCCCCTAGCCTCTTTGCTTTTCTTCCTTTTGTCTTTGGGTATCCGTGGAGATCCCAGCATACCTGGGGAGTCTATCAGTTGTTTCAAGGGCAATCCTCTTGGAAAACTCCTATTGATGTGCTAATGAGGTGTAGAGAACTGAGTCCCAGTTACTGATTGAGTCTGGGTTTCTGCACTGTGACCTTGGCAAGTGCTTTGTCCTTTCTTGGAAGGCTAACGTGGGCTAGGGTTGGGGAATTTTCATTTTCATTCGGTAAGTTTATTGGGGCTCCAGTAAAATCCAAGTATATTAGGTCCTGGTAAAATTATTTCCCTTGAGGGAGGGGCATGTTTAAGGAGAAATAAGACCTCGGGTCTTGTTTTAAAATGACTGCTCTCCCATTCTCCTACTCGAAATATGAGGGTGTTTTTCTCAGATGTTTACCTTGAGAATTTGGTAGAGGGCAGGTTAGGGGGTGTGTCCTGTAGCCGGAACTCATAAAACTTGGCCTGAGATCTCAGGAATTTTTTATGTCTTAAGCAACTATTCTTGGTGTCCAGCAATCAGTCAGTTATCCTTTTACCATTTCCAACTGTTGCTGCTCTATCAGCAGTAATCATTCCAGTAACTAGGGATCCTCTGTATTTGCCTGTTTCCACATTTTTTTAGGGGGGGCGGGCTATAGGTTTGACCTTTGACCTCAAGCCTCTGATGAATCAGAGAAGAGTTGGTGATTTCCAGGGGTTTAAATTTTATGTGGTTTTTGTCTTATAGTCATTTTTGCCCTGTGTGGCAGTCATGTACTCATGTGTCAATTTCATGATTGAGGATGTAGGGGTGTATCCTGTAGGGGATGTAGGGGATGTAGCCTGTCTATCTGGAGATAGCCAATGAGACATCTGTGGCCAGAAGGCATGGCTTTCTCCGAGAATTCTGAGAAGTCTCGTGACATTTTCCTTGAGGAGATGAGTGACCATCTCTCCAGTTGTTCAGAGACACTCAACTGATAAGATAAGATGGCACCGTCTGAGGAACTGGAGGAGCCAGAGGAGAGGCCATGTGGCCTTACCCTGATGGAACCAGACCTCTGAAGCTGGAAAAGTCACAGAGAGACCCCTGCCAGCGCTGAGATGTTTCTACCACCAATGGATACTGCCAATGGATCCTGAGTCCTGGAAACAAGGAGCCATGAGGGGACCCCTGCCAGAGCCGCAATGCTCCCACTGTTGCTGCAAACACAAGACCCTGCACCCGCTGGCCTGTGATTGCTCTGGTGTCATTGCACATGCTTCGTGAGTTGGAAGGAGATTGTATAGACTGATTTCGGACATTTGGGCTAATATCGGACTTATGAGCTTGGACTGGAGTGGGTTGGGATGCTTTGTCAATGTTCCATTCCTCTTATATATAATGCTTTCCCTTATATCCATATGCATGTTTATGAATTTGTTTCTCTACTCTACCCAGACTGACACACCTTCTGAGAATGGAAGCCATGACTTCAAGCAGTTTGCATGTTGGACGAGAAATGGAATATTCTTATTTTATTTTGACTCTTTACGATTTACCAAATTATTAGTCTCACAAATTTTTAATTCTGAGGGAAACATGGTCTGGGGAATTTAAAAGTGGATCCACATTCTCTGTGGAGATCATAGTGAACAAATAAGCTTCTTTTTTAAAATGATGAATGTGTTGGACACCGAACACTGGCAGACAAACATTTAGAGATGAAGCTGCCCCCTGATGAACCTCATAGGACAATTTCTTTCTCCTCGGGGCCCCTCTCACTGCCTCCAGGCTGTGTAGACAGAACTGAAAACATCTGACAAGAATGCCCTTGACACTCTTCGGATGATTGCCACCATCGCTTCAGCAAGAGTAGTGTTCTAGGGCTGTTTCCCGTTCTCTTTACATGATGCTGTTAGTTCTATGCCCCAGGCAGGCATGCACTACAGTGGATAACTAATTGAAATGTTCAAAACAACCAAGACAGCATTATTCATGCACCATCACAATGACACTGTACAGGAAATCTGCTTCCTCGGCCTAAGTATGGGGTTAGATTAGGAAAGAAGGTTACCATCAGATTTAAAAGTTCATCAAGCACAGAACTTTGTCTTTGACATCGCACACCATGTCATCTATCCCAGTGCTAAGCATACCCAGTGCTAAGCATCACTCTCCATTTTAATATTAGTGCGAGCTCTGATATCCCTACATTCTTCAGAACTAGGCCAGGCCCCCCATTTGTAAACTTCCTAATTCACCTTGAGCTTGGCTCAGCTGACTCATGTGCCTGCAGGTCAGCAAGTGAAAGACAAATGGCACAGGGTTGAAATATCGAGAGCAGGTGTCCTCAAACTACGGCCTGCAGGCCACCGAGGGCATTTATCCAGCTGCCAGGTGATTTTGCCGCTGCTCCCTTCCTGCTTAGCAGCCCACTCATCCTGGGCCCACAGTAAATTTGTTCATGCATATTATTATCTGTAGCCCAGCCCTCTAGGTTCTAGAGGAATGAAGCATAAGAACTAACAGCACAATATCCTGTAAAAGAATCTTGAAGTTTTAATAGAAATCACAGAAAGCATGTTGATAAAGGATGAAAGTGAGTCATCGTGCCCTACTGAATCACCTTAGTGATCTATTAAAATAAGGCGAAACTCTTGGATCATTATTTCCTGGACAGGAAGATCTTTCTTAGAGCATAATCCTGTCTCTCCCCTAGTTTCCATGATCAATATAGAGATAGTTGACTCTAGATAGTATTGAATATTTCCACTTATGTGCATGGTATATCTCTTTATATAGCAAGGTGCTTATTACCTTCTGTTTTCTAATTTTAGGGGTAATTTGAAGCTCAGTCATATGTATTCACATCTTTCTCTTTAATGGAAGAAGAAATTTAGTTATGTACAGACATATATAATTTCGTTCTTTAATTTATTCTCAAATTGGATCCTAGGGTTCTTTGGATGGTAGTTGTCTAAATTTTGTGCCCTAATATGTCCATTGAGAGCACTATATGAAAATCTCAATCCCGCTGAGCCCCAGTGGTGTAAGTGGTTGAGTGTGGGACTGCAGCCCACGGGCTTGGCGGTTCAAATCCAGCGGTGGCTCTCAGGAGCAGCACTGGGTAGCACCCACGACCACCAGAGGGCAGTGATGCCCCCCAAAAAAGAACATCTCAATCCCATTAACAACCAATGCCCCACCCAAAATAATAAATGACAATATTAAACATGATAGATAGCATATAAGATACATATAGATAGCATATAAGCATAGTGAAAAGGGAAGCATACATAATTAACACCCCAAGATTTTCATAATTAAAGTTTTCCTAGTGCTGCATGAACACAAATTTATGCACATAATCTCCACTTTTCTTTAGGATCATAAATTCTCCTGCCCATTTTCCTATCCCTTTGCAAAATCAGATTTAAAAATAATGTGATATTAGGTGTGGAAACCCAAATATCTAGGTTTAAATTGAATAATAAATAATCACCAACTCCAGAATTTCATAATCAAATCTGAAAGCTAACATGCAGCTCAACCTATTTCCAAAACAGTATGTCAATATAGCTTAATTACTTATCTACCTTGATGATTATAGGCCACGGCTGGCTAAGTCAGGAAGCTAATGGGCCTGAGAGGATTTAGAAAATTAGAAACGTAAGCGATCCTTGCCAGCTATCTATGTGTGTACTTTTACCCAGATGAGCGAGGAGACAGAATTATAACTACTAGAAGTCCAAGAGTTTAAAGTTGAAGTTATTCATCCTGTCCCAAAGTTGAGACAATGAACCTGTGTCCAAGACTATCAGCTGCAGCACCGTGGGGCTTCAAGTTATTATAAACTGACAGCACCATGACTGTCAATACAGCCAGCTCAGTGGCACTGTTCCCCAGATGTGGTGCCTGAGAGAAATGTCAGGTGATCCAAGTATCGAGGAGCTTAGTAACTAGAACAGAGAAAAAAAGGAATATTCCCAATTCACACATGAACCTCTTAAAGTTCTTTCATGTAGGCATATGAAGTGTCCCATATGCTAGGTCCTGCCTGTACCCATAAGATCTTAGAAACTTTAAGCCTTTTAAAAATAATCCATTTAAAATTCACTTAAGAATGGGAGGTACAAGCTGAGCCCTGGTGGCGCAGTGGTTGTGTGCGGGACTGCAGCCCACAGGGTTGAAGGTTCAAATCCAGCAGCAGCTCTTCAGGAGCAAGGCTAGGCTTCCTACTCCCACCATGGCAGTAATGTGGAGTTGGGGGGGGTGAGAATGAGAAGTACTGCTTAAAAGCTCAGATCTTTATCTGAGCAATTAATTGCCAGGAACCAACAGTCAGTTTTGTTGGGGTTATCTTTTGTTATTTTTTGGGGTGGTGGTGGAGGGGGATTGGTTTGTTTGGCAAGAGCCATCCCCGGGAGCAAAAAATGGCATCAAACTCAGGAAACTCAAAGCCTGCTGTCATTGTTGAAATCATATCATATACTATTATTATATTCCCTCATATAATGGAAATTTAATTTTATAGATTTAACAATGAAAAAGACACAGATCACGTTGTCATGAAAACAACAGGAACCAACTTAGAATTAAAAGGTTCTACATCTTACATATTAAGCTAACCTGTTGCAGACATCTTGAATATTAACCTATGCATTAGAGCACATTTGAATATGTGAAGAAAGGGTTATACAAAGATGTGCACATCATAGGCTTGCACGATTGGCTTGTCCTTGACTATTTCTTTTAGTTTTTTTTTTTGAAATGCAAATACATAGGTTTCATTGAAGGTAGTGAAGGACTTTGGGGAAGGCAAGGGACAGCAGAGAAAGAGACAGACAGACAGACAGAGACAGACAGACAGACAGGAGCATCTTGAGCTCCTGGGCAGTCCTGAGGCCAAGAGTTAGGCCAGGGAAGCCGTCTCTTAGTTTTTAAGGTTTTCATTGAAATGAACATTTGAGATGAGATAGAGTACATTGGCTGCATACTAATTTTCAGTTCAGTATTATGAGAAGTAATAGAGTTAGTGATAGCTAAAGTTAAAGGAAAGCACTTCGATGAATGTAGATGTCACTAAGGTAAATTTAATTGTAATTGACAGATTTTTAGTACATAATATGTCGTTTGATGTCTAACAGAATGTGTAGAGAAATAAGAATTTATTACATAAGAAAGTGTTTTTTTCTTTTAAGACCTTAATTAACATCCTCATATAACACTTATGCTTAAATAGAAACCAATGTACATTCTAAATCTGTAAGAAATGTTTTTTCTCTTCTTTTTATAAACCATTATGTTGGAGGCCCTTACATCTTTTATAACAATCCATACATCATGTGTACCAAGCACATTGATACATATGCTACCATCATCAATTTCAAAATGTTGTCTTTCTGCTTAAGCCCTCGGTATCAGCTACTCTTTTTTTTCCCTCCCACCCTCATGCATCCCTGGTAAATTTTTATTTTCATCACTTATACATTTCTTATTGTCCATGTTTATATATTTTGCAAATGTAACTAATCTACTAACTGATTTTATATCCATTGAACTTATGGATACAGCTTATAAACTCTCTTCAAAAATATAATCCCATAGTGATGAAACATGTTCAACATCCAGATAATTACTTATGGTAGGAAACACCCAAACTAAACTCAAGTCAATTCTGACTCACAGCGAATATATGGGACAAGGCAGAATGGTCCCTGTGCCTTTCTGAGAACATAAGACTTTAAAAGGGCAGAACACGACTCCACAGGAGCGAAGGCTGGGCCTCCTACTCTCACCTCCAGAGGGCAGTGAGACCCGCTCCAAAGAAAACAACAACAAAAGAGTAGAACATGTGTCTTCCTTGGAGCTAGCTGGTGGCTTTAGTCTACTGACCTTTCAGTTAGCCTAACATGTAACCAGTACACCATCAAGGCTCCAGGGAGAGACACCCAGTATAAGCTACCCCTATAGGCAAAGGAGCACATTTTGAAACCCTGGGCACCTTGTTTATCCTTGGAGTTTGAGTTGAGTGGGTTCCACAGAGAACTGTTATTTTTCTCATATTTTTTACTTCTGGGTAATATTCTGATTACCATTTCCATAGGTCATCAGAAACACCATAGTTGAATGCAAACCTATTGTTTGTATACCTTCTAGATTTCTGACCTAGGCACAAATAGCCAGATAGTGTACAAATGTTATTTCTTAATCTCTTATCATCTGTGGGAAAATAGATTTATGTACCATTGAAAAATATAACCACGTTAACTGTAATAGGATGGCACATTCATCTGGTGATAGTTTTGAGCTTCCTAGGATGGTTTGCATGTTTTAGTTATGGACTACAGAGAGGCCTAGAGAAGCAAAAGGCCACGCACGATAGGATCAACAGGGGCTGAGAAGAGAGGCGTGAGAGAAGGATTATGAATCACAAACCCAGGAAGACTATGAGTATTGACTAAAATAAATGAAAACTAGGAAATAAGGACAGCTTTCTCATAACTCTTAGCACAGGGACATTGCTCCCATGTTTACCCTTAGATAGGATTTTTCTTGACACATGTCAATCTTACGTTAGTATGTCAGTGTTTACAATTCTGGAAGACAGGGCACTCCTAATGAAGTCTATCCAATGAGCACCAGGAAAAGAGTAGGAAGAAGAAGGGGCTTCTTAGATTAAAAATAGGGGTTCTGTCGATTCATATCCGGCAACCAAATGAGTCATGTATGGGGAACTGCCACTAATTGCCATCAAGCATCCGATTCTCTTTTTAAAATTAAAATCCTCCACCAAAGTCTTTTCTATAACTTTTTCCTGCAAATGGATTGAATTTATTTATGTAAGGCGCCAAGCTGTCAAGAACTGCATTTCAGAAGTTACTGGTAATTCTACAGAATGCGCTTGATCCAGGAAAATGAAACCAGATTACTGCTCCTTATTTTTGGATTCCACGTGAATTCTAACTATTGAGAGTCACGGTCCTCATTTCTTTGTGCTTGGTACAAATTAGTAACTCATCTAAAAATATGATATTTCCATTTTTTTGAGCTGACACCTATTATAATACAGTGTAACAGTCAAGCACAAGAAGCCTGGTGGCATACAATGAAAAATCTTCCGTTCCCCCAAGTCTGGGAGATGCTGCAGGTGGGCTGATCTAGACGAAGTTTGAATGATGTGGCTTGGCTGGCCAGGTCTGCTCCAGGTGATTTTCATCGCCCTCCTGGGATCAGTGGACTAGACTAGACCTGTTCTTTCCCCCAGCCCCCACCCTCACCCCCGTGTCACCCAAGAAGACAGACGTGGAAGAGAGTAAACCTAATCACACAAGAATGTGTCCAGCCCTTGGGCACATGACTCCAAATCAAAGGGCAAGGAAGTGGACTCCAATTTTTTTTTTCTGCACAAAATACTACAAAGCAACACCGAAAGTGTCCTGGAAACAGCAGAATTAAGAACTGGAGCTCATAATATACAGTTGAACCCTGGTACTTGACCGCGTCGGTACTAGACATAGTAAGATTTTGATGCAAAGATCGTCGAGAAAATGAGGGATGGGAGCTCAAACCAACATCAGAATCCCACCCGACGCAGGTGATTTGTGTAAACAAAAGCAGTTCGTGTTCGAGTCAGGTGGCGTTAGTTGGTGCTGTTAGCAAGCGTTGTTTAAACCTTTCGTGCCCGTGTTGCAGGCGTTTTGCTATACTTTGCTTAGTTTTTGTGGCCATTTCTACTGATTTTAGATTACAAAGCACGGGGCTTAAGAAAGAGCTTTTGTTTTAAAAGAATGTCCATGATAAGGAGCCAGGTCACCGTGTTATGGACATTGATCATTTAGTAAACCCTTTTAGAAAACAGTTAAGGAAATGCCAACAGCAGGCCACATTTGACAGTTTTTTTTTCTTTTGTAAAGAAATCCAGGCGGATCCGAGTGAAAAAAAAGGCAAAGAAGAAGGGAAAGAAACTTCTGAAAAGCAGCTCCCAGTTGACTTTATGGAAGGGGATTCTCTTTCAAACAATGACTCTCCAGACCTCCTTCTCCACATGTGTGTCCCCAGATCCAGATCTTCATCAATCTCCAGGTATGGCCATTGCTAAAAACGTTTTTACTGTTGTGTTTCTTCTTCACATTCTATTATTTACTTCAACTGAATTACTTTGAAATTTCTGTATGTTTTCTATGAAGAGGCAAGGTTAGGGTAAAAGCTTGGTGGTCGAGAAGGACTTAATCTGTTGTCAGTTATTTTTAGCAGAAAAATTGATTCAGACCTTGACTGCATTGCAACTTGGAGCTCCTTATAGAATACGTTAGCATCAAGGTCCGGGGTTCACTATTATCTGTATTTTATGGTACCCCGTCTTAATTGGTGACCGTCTTCTTTGTCTCTCTTTCCAGATGGATATGCTTACATACATATGTACATGCATACATAGATACACACTATCCTTTACTTAAAATGGTATTTCCTTATGTAGAAAGGTAATTTTTTTTTTCTTCACTAAACATAGAACTTCAAGAGGAAACCAATTAATTGGTAAGGGAAAAACGGCATCACATATGAGGTAACCAGAAAACCTGAATGCAGTTTAGCCATATGGATGCCTTTCTTCCCCTTTCTCTCTCCATCTCTCTTTTACACAGACAAAAACACATGCCCACATGCACATTTCTTTGAAGTTGTACTTCATAAGAAAAGAACATGTAAAAGCATTCAAATAAAGACCAAATAACCATTACAGCAAAAATGTTTGCCAGTAGTCTTTGTGTCAGTCAAATTACATTCATCATTTATTTTTACCATAAAAAAACTACCCACCTAGGTTTAGGGTTAGGGCTAGGGCCAGGGCCAGGGCCACGGTCAGGAAAATTTAATAAAAAAATAAGCCAAACTACCATAAAGTACATTTCAGTCACTGTAGAGATGGCATTGGGAAATACGTTGAATAAATCAGCTACAGTGAGGGGAGGAAAGCCCACACACTGGGTAGATAACTTTTTCTCAGAATCCTTGGTATCGCAAAGGGACAGATAATCAGATGTCTCTAAGGAAATCACAACTCAGCCTTGCTCAGGTACCTGCATCCCTCTCGAACATCACCAGCATGACACTTCCAATTGTTCAGAGCTCAGATGAGTCACCAAACCTCACAGAGCTGGAAGAATCATACCTCGTTCTGCAGCACAGCCGGATCTCACCGCCCTCACCCGCACTCCCAATCACAGGAGGCAGAAGTGACTCTTCAAATAATTTCCTCTCTTTCAGTCTTGACCTTCAGTTTTTGCTTATCTTATCTCTCAGCACAATCCCTGCCTGCTTCCAGCGAGTCTTTTGCTTGCTTGGGTCCTCATTAGCCTTTCCTGGGCTACTAAAATAGTTTGCCTAGAAGAATCCCTCCCCTCTTCCTTCTCCTCTCCTCTCACTGACCCTGTGTGCTACTCCCAGGAACACACACCCACATGCAACCTGGAAGCCTTTCATCATTCTTGGCGTCTTCACTTTATTCTGGATCCTTTCTTTTCATTCAGTTGATTCCCTCACCCCTCCTCCAAGTCTGTCTTCACCAGGCACAGTGACTAGACCCTCTCAGCTTTCCTCGACTTGCAGATTTTTGCAGCAAAAGCTCTGTATCCCTTCCAAGCCAACTGGGACAGTTAGTCCCCCTAACAAACATAGAGAAAACAAAAACACTGTGTGCGGTTTATTTAACAGACAAACTCTGCATTGATCTGGACTACACAGCACGCTGGTACAGGATATTTAACAATTTACAGAAAGCCAGGGTCTTTATTGTATTCCTCGAATCAAATCAAGGAAGACAGGCATGTTAACCAAATAAAAGATACCTAACTATCGGTACTATAAAGAAAACCAAGCACAGGAGAAGGGAGAAGTGGGTAGAGGGACATTCTCTCTCTGCTACAGATGGTTTTAGTAATTGGTATTAAAGGAATGACTGAAAGGCATGGACTTTAATGTTTCTTATTCTTGTTGTTATTTGCCATTGAGTTGGTTCCAATTCATGACGATCCCAAAATGACTCCATAGGACTCTCTATAGCTATGACCTTCTGAAGGTCAAATGCCAGGGTTGACTTCTGAAGTGCCTCTCGATGTGTTTGAACTAGCAAACTTTCCGCAAGTAGTTGAGTGCCTATAATTTGCACCACCCAATCATCATTCCCTCTTATATTTGGGTGCAAGAAGTACTTGAACCAACAACCACACAAATCCATCTATAACTGTAACTTTTGATAAGGGCTCAGATGGAACTGAATGAGACCCCATGAGTATTTAAGTGCAAAAGCTTACAAAACAAGTGACATTTGAGCAATACCTCATTCTATGTACAAAAATTAACTCAAGATGAGTTGAAGACCTAATTATAACAACCATAAATAAAAAAATAATTGGGACAAACTTAAGGGCTCTAATACAAGCAAATACTGCCAAACATAATGAAAAAATTCACATGACAGAACACAAAAGAGAAGACTCGAACCTTCTGAAAATATGATATCAATGTACATCCAAAGACTTCATCCACAGAGTAATCTCTCAAACTGAGGAAAAGTATTTGGCAATGATATAGCTAATAAAGGGTTAATTTCAAACAAAAATCATCTTGCACTAGAACATCTTATTAAGAAAAAGAGAAATAACCCCATCAAAAATGGGCACAAGACAGGGATAGGTAATTTACTATAAAAGACATTGAGGAGATCATTAGTGTTAGCTATAGAGAAATAGAAATAAAAATAAAACAATAATGAAATATCACCTCATATTGACACTCTTAGCAAAGTTCCCAAAATTAGAAATGTTGGAGGGGCTTTAGAGGGATTGGAATATTCATGCATAGATTGCTGGTGAGCTCACAGAATTGTGCAGCCACTATGGTAATCAGATGGGAATAGAAATAACCATATGATCCTACAATCGCACTACTTTTTAAAGTGACCAGACTTTCCAATTTTTAGCAATTTAATGACATCCCGCGGTGTTTTGAAATTAAGATTAATATATTACAATACTGTTTTTTTGCATTCTATGAACATTTTTGTTGCTCCATATAGACCACATTTTTAATCAAGAATCCCCGCTGACCCCAGTCAGTGGTGTCCCGCTTAAAATCTGGTCACTTTATATATACCCTAAAGAAATAAGGAACAAAACACGAACAGATAGATACAAGCCTATATTTATCACAGCAATTTCTATAATAGCAAAAAGATGTAAATAACCAAAAACTTTTATCTGTGGAGGATTAGATAAATATACTCTACATGATGGAATATTATGTATCCCTAAAAATAAGAAATGAGGACACTGTCAAACACTGCATGACATTATGATCAGCGTACTTAGTCAATTCCAGGAAGATTTTATGGCACTAGAATTCTCCAAAGACAAACAGATCAACCTTGGAAGGAGTACATCGAGAGTGCTTCTTAGAGGCATGATGGCAAGACTCCATCCTACCTATTTTGGACATGTTGTCAAGAGGGACTAGTCTCTGGAGAGAGACATCATTTCAGGTAAAGTGGAGGAGCAGCAGAAACGAGGAAGGCCCTTAGAGAGATGTACTGGCATTCTGGCTGCAGCAACAGGCTCCGGCATAGGAACCATATTAAGAACGGGGCAGGACCATGTAGCGTTTCCTTCTGGTGTGCACAACTGAATGACACCTAACAATGACAACATTATTATCAAATAAAAAGGGGAGACAAGAATCAGCATGCTCTCAGAGAAACAAAAACAACTTTGAAGACCTCACAGTCTGGAGGGAGGGAGAGGGAGAAAAAAGATGGACAGGGAGGAAATGAGAAAGGAGGTGTGGGCTAATAATCTCTTTTAGAAGAATTAACACAAGATAGTCCCAAGGAGTTGTGGATCAATGATTAGTCCAAGTGCCACTCTTCTAGTATGCTATTTAGCTCCATTTTCCTCCACTCCTCACTTCACCACATTCCCTGGTATTCCTAGGTTCTATGAATTGCTGCAACATTCCACAGTAACTCTTGAATTCTGAGGAATCGAATCATTTCATGTGGGGGTGGGTGCTGTTCTGTCCCAAATCCAAAAGTCAGGCATCGTGAGCCAATGCAGGGTCCACAGCCAGAAGCCCCAAATATGTCCAAGTAAGACTCTAGCGGAAATACAGTTCTGGATCTCCAGGTGAAGCTATGGATGTGTGGAATTGCATGGCAGCTCCATTACCTCTCAAAGAAAACCAAAGGTGTGGCCAGGCACACTCCAGGTTCTATGGTGAAATCACAATGTTGTCATCAAGGATACAAAGAGCATGGCCTGATTCACATGCTTTACTAAAGTTGAGTCTTAATCCCTCTATATTCCTGTTTATTAGGAGAGAATTTCTCTAAAATGGCACTAGACTCCTCGGGTTATTAAATCCAGCATTATAAACCATCACATAAGGAATGATGGTTATAAGGGCCATATTAATTGAACAGAACTAAGTGGGTGGGGAGCAGGGAGTAGACAGAACCACATAAAGCAGGGGTGGGGTTGCTGAATTAATAATAATAATTATTAATAATTAATAGTAATTAATAATAACACAGAAGGAAGTTATAAAAGTTGCCAATTTCAAATAGCTAGTTGATGCCGGAGTGGTTGATGTTGTCAGGTGCCATCCACCCAGAGTGACCCAAATGGACAACACAGCAAAACCCTGCACCATCCTGCACCATCTTCACAATTTTTGTAGGTCTATTGTTGCAGCCACATTGCTGATCCATCCCTTTAAGGGCCTTCCTATTAGTCTTTGGCCCTCTACTTTAACAAACATGATGTCCTTCTCCTAGAACTTGTCTCTCCTAATCTCATGCCTAAAGTCAATGAGATGAAGTCTTGCCATCACTGTGTGTAAGGAGCACTCTGGCTGTACTTCTGCCAAGACAGAGTTGTTTGTCCTTTTAGCCGTCCACGGTATTTTCAGTTGTCCTTTCCAGCCCTACAATTATAATATATCAGTTCTTTCATACTCCTTTTTCAATATCCAATGTTCACTTGCATGTGAGGCACAAGATAATACCAGAGATTTGGTCAGCTGGACTTCATTCCTCAAAGTGATATCCTTGCTTTTCAATTCTCTTAAGAGATCTTGTGCAGCAGATTTCCCTAATACAACTCATCTTTTGATTTCTTGACAGCGACTTCCATGAGCATTGATTGTGGACCCAAGCAATACAAAATCATTGACAGGTTCAAATTCTTCTCCACTTATCATGATGTTGACTGTTAGTTGACTTGTAAGTGTTTTGGTTTTTTTAACACTAAGTCACAATCCATACTAAAGATGGCATTCCTTAATCTGCATCTTTGTGATGTTTCAGTCTGTTAATAAGCCTTCTTCCAATTCTGGTACCACATTCTTCTTCACATACACCAGCTCCTCTGATGATTTGCTTAGGAAATGGATTGCATAAGTATGGTGAGAGGATACAAGTCTGTCATACACCTTGCCTAATTTTAAAGTATGCAGTACTCCCCTGTTCTATTTGCACAAGTGCCTCTGGATTCATGTACAATGGCCACATGAGTACAATGAAGTATTCTGGAATTCCCATACTTCTCACATTTGTTCATAGTTTGTTATGATCCACACAGTCAATTGCCTTTGCATAATGAATAACACAAATAAACATCTTTTCGTTATTCTCTTCTTTGAGCTAAGATACGTCTGCTATCAGCAATGATATTCTTTGTTCCGTTTCTTTGAATCTGACCCGAACATCTGGCAGTTCCCTGTCAAAAGAGTTCCGCAACCATTGTTGGATGCTCTTCAGCAAAATTTTACTAGCAATTGATATCCAGGATATCATTCTATCACTTGCACTTTTTATTGGGCCACCTTTCTTTTGAATGGGGACAAACACGTATCCTGGATCTCTTTGAGTCAAATGATTAATGGCTGTCTTCCAATTGTCCTGGCACAGAGGAGTGAGCGCTTCCAGTGCTTCCTCAAGTTGGTGAAGCATTTCAATGGGTAAGCCATCAATTCCTGGAGCCAAGTTTTTGGCTATTGCTCTCAATGCAGCTTGAACTTTTTCCTTCACCACCTCTGGTTCTTGTGCCTTTGCTACCACCTGAATGGTGGACTGTAGACTAGGACTAGTTCTTTTTAGTACAGTGGCTCTGTGTTCTTGCCACCTTCTCTTGATGCTCACTTCATCATTCAACGCTTTCCCCATAGAATCTTTAAAGATTGCAGCTTCAGACTTTTTTCCCCTTTTGCGTTATTTGGCTTCGTCTTCACATGCTGCCCTTTTCAATGTTTTATTTAGTTCTTTGACGTCATCATTTCTTCCATGGTTTTAGCTACTCTACAATTACGAGCAGGCTTCAGAATCCCTTTGTATATCCATTTTAATCTGGTATTTCTTTCCTGTCTCTTTAATGACGTTTGGATCTTAACCAAAAGGCTGAGAAGCAATTTTAATGGCCCTTTCTTTCTCATCCTGAATAATAGGCTTGAAATACTCCCACAGCTCATCAGGTCTTCTGCCATTACTGATGAATGCATGAAATCTCTTCTTGAGATGTTCCGGAAGATCAGGTGGGATAGAGTTGGGTCAGCTTTTGACTCTCCTGTTCTTATCCGATTTTCTTCCGCTTCAACCTGAATTTTTTTCACATGACCAATTGATGGCTTACTCCACAGTCTGCCCCTCCAGTGGATTTACTGGATGATAGTGAGCTTCTCTATCATTTTTTTCCTTCAGATGGAGACAATTTACTCTCTGTGTATTACATTTGTCAATTTAGATTCTGTGTATCCTTTGTGCTGTTGAAAAAAAAAGGTATTTGTGATGAAGAAGAACCTGGTTTGACAAAATTCCATCCTGCGATCTCCAGCGTCTTTCCTATCACCAAGTCTATATTTTCCAACTACTATTCCTTTCTCTTTATTTCCAACATTTGCGTTCCAATCGCCAGTAATTATCAATGCATCTTACTTGAAGTTTCATTGATTTCAGACTGAAGTCCTTGGTAGACTTTTTCAATTTATTCATATCTAGATTTTATGGCTAGTGCATAAATTTGGATACTAGGTGTATCGATTGGCTTTCCTTGAATGGGGATAGATAGAATCTTATCACAAACAGTATTGTATTCCAAGATTGATTTTGCAATGTCCTTTTTAACAATGAATGCGACACCATTCCTCTTGACTTTGTTACTGCCAGCAGAGTAAATCATGATTTTATGTTTCAAAGCAGTCAATATCAGCCCATATCAGTTCACTAATGCCTAAAATATTTAACTTTAAGCTTTTCCACTCATTTTTATGACTTTCAGTTTTCCTAGATTAATGTTTCCCACCTCCCAAGTTCAGATGTTTACAATGGTTTCTCCTTACTTTGAGTCATGCCTACAGGCTTTACCTGACCGCCCTCACCACGACTTGCCTCCACTCTGAGAAATGAGCTCTATCTCAGTCACTTTGGGGAGGCCAGCCTCTGGCACTCTCTCTGGCAATATTCGACTTGCGCTCATTAGGCCTTCTGTATCTGGTAATGTTTCAAAGCCACGTCTCTGCTTTTCAGTAGCTCCTTCCTCGGGAGTTGTCTCCTTTTAGTCTGAAAGCTCTGCTGGAACCAGTTCACTTTGGGTGACCCTGCTGGGATTTGATAGACTGCTGACATAGCTTTAACTGTCACAGCAGCACACGAGTCACAACAGTGTGACAAACTGACGGACAAGTGGCGGCCCAGCCTTTTATTTTTTCACCTGTCTTCAAAGATTCAGTACACAGACCTGACTGCCCTCCTCTTGAAAACAAAATGAAACAACTCGTCATCTCAGTGCCTAAATGATATTAGTTCTTGTGCCTAGAAAAGAAGTGACATTTGAGCCAAGACTCAGATACCTACTGGAATTAGCCAGTGAGGGAAAAGCCTTCCAGGGCATCAGAATAGCATATTGTGGAAGGGCCCAGGCAGGGACAAAGCAGCTGATTCTGGAACAGCATGTTGTCCACCCCAGAGGTTTCAGTTTCAGGTGTCAGTTGGACATTGTTATTCCACAGGTATCATTGACCACACTGGGCCCGGACACAGCAGAACATGGACATTAGATTTTGAAAACATCCTCCCTATAACTTGAAGACCATTGCTCATGTGAAAATTTGAAGTTTTCTCCCCTAGTTATAAACTTTCTGCTCTTTCCTCAGAAAGGAGAAGACCTCACCCCAGTTTTTCCTGAACTAAATTTCACATATTTTCCCAGGATCCAGTGGGCATGTTTTTGTTTGTTAAGTTTTTTCTCTTTCCCCAGCTGAAGAGATCTTCTCTTTTCTCTTTTCCTTTTGATGGCTTGCTTAGTTCAAACATGAAAGAACACAAAAAGCTAGCATTATAATCAAGTTGACAGACCACTTTGAACTGGCTTTCTCATGCATTGATCATCTTTGACTCATTTTCATCTTCTTTGCTGTTCTCAAGGATATAGTGTAGAGATTTGATTGCAGTTAATGCTAGGTCCAGCTTTATTAAATTGAATACACTACCACCTTAAAAGGAGAAGAATGCACAATACAGGACCACATCTTTAAATCTTGGATTTACATTCATAACAGTGAATAAGCTCACATTACTTGGCTGTCTTTGAGATAAGCACAGGCAAAAATAATTGTCATTTTTGATTTAGTGTTCTAAGTCGAGATGAAAAAGAGAGGGTGTATTATAGGCTCTAAATTTGATCTTACTTTAATGGTTTTATTTTCTATTATAACTTTTTAAAAGTTGGGAAGAAACATGCCGAACTCTTCTTTATTCATGCTTTTTTTTCCTGGTGAACCATACATCTAAATAGTGTTCATTTTCTTTGGATGTGCCCGGCATCATTTTTAGTTAGTGTCTCTGATCTTGTTAAAGGCAGAACATACTTTTATTTTTTAATCAAGAATTCTGTCTTTGATACTGAGTTACCAAAAGAGACAAAAGATATAACCTGAACTATCCAGAGGGAATTTCCCTGCTCTGTGGAGATCATCCAATATCAAGCAGCATTATTAATCATGTTTTTCTTTATGGACTTCAAGTTCATGTTCTGGCTCCTATGGTGGAAGATAAACAAAGTGCTTAAGTGAAAAACTCAACTTTTTTGTATCAAACATTCTTGTATGAAAATCAAACATATATCATTAACTTCATACTCTGTGAGCAAAATGAAGAGAGGAAGGTAGAGTGCTATTTCTACTCTAAAATAACTTGATCAACTTAGATGCATTTGCCATCAGGTAGAATGGAAATAAGCTCAGAAAGAAGTGAGCAGTAAGGAAACAATTTGTTTCACTGACCAGAAAGACTGCAGTTGAGGTACTCACCAGATCGATTAATTCAGAAACAAAATAACATCTTTAAGGACCTAGAGTATTCCAATTTTTTATTCCTCTAGCCTTCCTATTTCAGGCTAGTTACTCTCAAAATGATGTGAGGAGCTTGGAAATTCATTACATCTAAATGTAATGATATCTGAATAAATATTTTCACTCTTTGATCTCCTTCGAAAAACAAACAATAATTATTTTTTTTAAAAGATAAGGCCCAGGAATCACAGACAGCTTCTGCTCACTCAACAAGCCTCACCATCCCACTGATCAAAACTGGACCAATTCATGTGTGAAAAAAAGAAATGTTACTACCATTAAGGGCGACAGCAAGTCAAGAACCATATCTTTCAACCGATTCCTAAAATGTCTACTACTGTGGAGGAGAGAAATCCTTCAAAAGATTTCGAAAGACAATTGGAAGCTGGAGGGGACCATGTAACAGTGAACATGACCGCGGTGAAGGTGCTCAAGAGCCCTGCTTCAGCAGGATTTCACTTTGACATCAGAAGCTTTAGAGCAGTGACTTTCAACTTTCCTAATGGCTGTGACCCTTTCACACAGTGCCTCATGTGGTGGTGATCTCCTCCCCAGCTATGACATTATTTCCATTGCTGCTTCATCACTGTCATTTTGTGAGGGTTCTGTATCGGGTATCCCCGGTGAAATGATCATCCAGCCCCCAAAGGGGTCGCGACCCACAGGTTGAGAACGGCATGAGAAAGACTATTTACAATGTTCTTTACAGTAGGATTTCAAAATGTGGAGCGATACTTCCTTCAAAGGGGGGGGAGGAACTATTTCAGATACGTTTATGATACTAACAATAGAAATTGAGTCCTTGCCAAAATAATTAAAAATATCCTTTATTATTATTTAAAATTTTAATGGTGACTGCTGGGTTCCTGTCTCCTGTTTGTTAGCGTTTTGGGCAATTTTACCCCTTCTGTGTGTGCTATGTGAGGCTGTGATCTTGATAGGAGGTTATGTTGAAGGGTGGAAGGATACCAATCAAGGATTCTTTGTAGGAAGTCAAGATTTGGAAGTTGGTTTGGTTAGAGCAAATAAAGATTTAGAGCTGCGGTTCTCAACCTGACGTTCACTAGTCCTTTGGTGGAGTCATACAACCCTTTCACAGGGTTCAATCAGTTCATAGCAGTGCAAAATTACAGTGATGAGGTAGTAATGAAAATAACTTTATGGTTGGGGGGGCGGTCATCACAACATGAGGAACTGTAATAAAGGGTCACATCATTAGGGAAGTTGAGAACAACTGGTCTAGGGCAAGAGATACTGTGTGTATGTACCCAAGTTTGTTTGTCCATTTGTTCCACTGAGCATTTCCATCATTTCCATCTTGTTGCTATTGTGAATAACGCAATAATGTAAACATGGGTATATTCTCCGATTATGGCCCTTGATTTCCAGGGATATACCCAGAGTAGAGGTATTACTGATCAGATGGTATCTCTATCCTCAAAACTTTGAGGAAGCACCACACCACTTTCCACAGGGGCTGTACCCTTTTTGCAGACCAAGGAGCCCTGGTGGCATAGTGATAATACATTGAACCACAAGGTCAGCAGTTTAATAGCACCAGGTGATCAGCAGTAGATGGGGGAGACTTTCGACTTGCAGAAAGAGTTATAGTCTCTGAAACCTACTGGGGCGGTTTTACTGTGTCCTACAGGTGGCTATGAGTCAGCAGTAAATGAGGATTCCAATTTCTCCACATTTCCTCCATGACTTGCTTTTTTAACTTTGATATTCTGGGGTGAGTGGTAGCTATTTCATCATCGTTTGGATGTGCATAATTACCAGCAGCATTTCCTCATATATTTGTTGGCCACCTGACTTATTCGATAAACTCTTCGTGTTGTAAAATGTAGGAGTGGCTGTTTTTTTTTTTGTTTTGTTTTGCTTTTACAAATCAGTTTTCTTTAAAGGTTCCTGGTGTTTGAACATTTTCTAATTCTTCTTGGGCTAATTTTGGAATTTATCATGTCCAGACAATTTATTCACTTCATTTTATTTTTATTTTTCAAAATTATGTGGTGTAGTTTTTTATGGCAATGTAAACCTTAGAATATTATATTGTTGATTTCTATAAGCATAATGGTATCTTTGAAGATAAAATATTGAGTGTAACATAATTGATGATAAGTAGCAAGTCACATCATCAATCTGAATGGTGGCTCAGATGGATATATTTTGAGGATCAAGTGTAATACAGTTTTGGGAGGGTTGGGCAAGTTTAGAAAAGATGTTGAGAGAGGTTGAAATATGTTATTATTTGGAAACACTATACTCAGGGATATATGGATGGGCCAGAAATTGGCAATAGCTAAACTTTTACTTAAGTAGTTTCTTGTAACTCATAATTATGATTGGCAATTTACATTCATTTAAATAGGAATTATGGGTATTGAAAAAGAGGAGTATAAAAACAAAGCTGTGGTATTCAGGAAGATCATCCAACAATGGTTACTGCAGTACATAGACAAGGAGTTATCAAAAATTCAGGCCAGCTTCAGAATAAGGCATGGAACAAGGAATATCATTGTTGATGTCAGATGAATCTTGGCTTAAATCAGGAAAATACCAGAAAGTTTACTTGTGCTTTATTGACTAGGAAAAGACATTCTACCATGTGAGCCACAAAAAAACAATTGATACTCTTGAGAAGAATTTGAATTCCAGAAAAGTTCCTTATGCTCAGGGATTGGAATAAGGCTCATTCACAAACTGAGAAATGCGGATAATAAAACTTTGTCTTCTGAAAAGTGATGAGGACTTGAAGCACTTGATGAAAATCAAGGATTGTATCCTTCAGAACATGTTACAATTCAGTGTGAAGTAAACAAAAATCCTCACATTTGTCCCAATGACTGACATGATGATAAATGGAGAAAAGATTGAAGTTGGTCAACTACCCCCCCCCCCAAAGAAACCAAATCTGCCTTGGAAGAAATACAGACAGAATGCTCATAGAAGGAAGGGTCATGAAACTTTGCATTGCATACTTTAAACATATTCTTGGAAAAAATAAAAGCAAAAAAACCTCATGCTGTGTAAATAGAAGGACAGCTCAAAAGAGGAAGAGCTTCACCAAGATGGACTGGACACCATCAAGGGTTTCCTCATTCTTGAATCCACAAGTAATGCTCATTAAAACAGCAGCCAAGAGACTAACTGATGCGTTTACATTGGGTGAGTCTGCAGCATAGATGTCAATTGGAAAGAGTTAAGAGTGAAGGGATGGAGATCAGGTAGCAGCTTGATGACTGGGGTGGCAGCTAATAACAAGGGCCTCAGATAGAAGGTGAGTCCCGTAGGACAAGCTTTCTTGTCTTTTTTTCTTAGTTCTGTTACCAGGTTCTAAAATAGTGCTGGCCCATATCAGGTGCTCAGTTGCCTTCGTTGAATGAAGGAAAGAATGAATCAATAGAAACATGCAAATAAAGAAATTATAATGTTTAGCTCTAGGAAATGTCTTACATCTTACAAATGAATAGATTTTGCTCTTTGTTATAAAGAAAATTATAAAACTAATTAGATTTTCTCTTTTTATACTTATTTCCTAGAAACTCAAGCCAAATATAAACTCCACAAACACGTGTTCTTCATTTATCTTAAGAGGGTCCACTTGATTTGTCTTTCCCTTTGTAGTAGACTTTATCTTTTGCTGTTCACTTGCAAAAATAAGAAATAATAACTTTTTACTCATTGGAAAAGATAAACAAATCAATGTAGTCTAGACAAAGAAAGCTAATATAAACATTAGTTTAGTGGACTTTGTGGGACTACCTGCCTTCATTTCTCAGAAACACATTCTCAGGATTGGAGTTGTTGATGTAGACACTGTTTTAAATTTTAAAAAGTGGTATTCTGATAGTTAGATAATGGTATGTCATCGTGGTTTTAATTTGGATTTTCTCATGGTTAATGAAGTTCAACATCTTTTCATATTTTTTCTCTCAATATATCTTCTGTCTCATGCCTTTTACCCTGGTTCTAATTGGAATATTTATTTTCTTGTTTTAACTCTTGGGTTTTATACATTCTTTGCATATTCTGGATATTAGTTCTTTTTCAGCTATGTGATTTGTGAATGTTTTCAATTTTAGATGTTTGCATAGTTTTTCAGGGATTTTTCTCTTTATTGCATATATGTGCATAACTTATAGTTTATCTTATTTAATAAATTTGAGTGTAATGTAGAAATCCTACCTTTCTGTGTGTTTCTGGACCCTTCCTCATTTACAGGCTAATTGCCTTAAGGATTTTCTCTATATGCATATTGAGTCACCCCATACACTTTTTGATTCAGATATCACAACATATTTTTGAAAACTAAAGATATATTGTGACATTGATTGCATTTATCTTTATTATTTTATTGTATTTTCCCTCTTTTGATATTCCACAGTCTCTTATTTGATCACTTGTTTTCTGCTTAAATAACTTCCTTTAAAGAAAATTTAGGGGTAAGTCTACTGGGCACACATTTTCTTAGTTTTCCTTCATCTCAAAATGTGTTGATTTCACCTTAATTACAGAAAGATATTTGAATTTACCATGTTTTTCTTAAGGGCTTTGAACTGGTCCAATACCCTGTTGAGAATTTCCACATATCCACCTTAGATGTCAATATTCCCAATTATCTTTCATCATTTGTGTAAATAGCATCTAGCTATGAAAGCATAGCCTACATTTGGCCCAATATTCCTCTCTCGACAGGGCTTTAAAAAATTTGTACTAAAGACAATATTAGCAGAAGATCATTATGCCTTAGGGAGATGATTGATAAAAACTCTCTACCATAAATTAACAGGAGGTTTTGAAAGCTTGCCAAAAGCACGTAAAAACAAGCAAACACCATAGATCCAGGATTGAGTTTGGGACTCACACTGAATTATAGCTCCAACTTAAGAATAAGTCATTTTTAAATTATGTCCTTGCTCATTACTCACCTTTAGGAAAGGAACACAGATGATTGGGTGACATAGCCAAATCTGGCAAAGAAATTAGATGATGCTTGGCTGTCAGATAAAATAGTATCTGGGTTAATAAGGCTGTGTCCAAGCAAGCAGTCATCTAAGTGAGAGGTCAATTCAGTCCACATGGAAGAAGCAAACCAACACCAGTCACCATAGGATTTATATAATTCAAACTGAAAGGAGGGATTAGTATCAGAGCCTAAATTGTGAGAATCAGGTTTGCAGAAGGCTTTGGAAGACAGTGGGAGCCCAAGATCCTTTTGTAGGCACTACACAGGAAACAAACCTCTGGTGATCTCCCTCTATCCACATTCACGGGGTGGGAGGAAAGCGGTTACTGAACAAGAGTGCATTGGAGAGATGCATGTAGAAGATCAAAGAGATTAACCTGTCTTGAATAGTTAAAACCTTGTTCGTTGATCCCCCTTCTGATGCATGCTGGACCTGATCTGGTTGTCAACATTTTTTGTATTGTTTTGGTTTTTGGTTGCTCATATTGGACTTTATCTCAGATGTGTTTATCATTGGGTTCACCCTCTTGAATTTGTATGAGCAAAAATGTTTTTGTGTTTTTAAATATATGAAACTCAGAATAGATGGACCTATTAGAAAAGCAAGGAAAATAAAGGTATCTGGGGCAGGTAAAGTGGTTGGGGACAGAGGATAAAAGGGAACCGATGTCAAGGAATACAAGAAGGAAAAGAATGTTTGGAAACTGATTGTGGTACCAGATGTACAATACTGCTTGATATAAATGAACTATGAAATGATATATGTATTAATATTAGCCCAATAAATAAGTAGATAAGTAAGTAAGTAAATTAAATAATCTATAGTTTAATATAAACCTGGGTGTTTCCTAGAGATCTTATTAAAATATAGATTTTGATTCAACATACCATATATACTCGTGTTTAAGCTGAGTTTTCCAGCACATTTTTTACGCAGTGTTTGTGATGAAATTATGTGCCTTGACTGATATTCAAGTCAGCTTACACTCGAGGATGTATGGAATTTGAGTTGGAAATGCGAAATCTCAGCAGATTGGCAAGCTAAAATGAAGTGGTTTGAAGTCATGCTTTTCTTTCCATCTCAAAACAAACATACAAAGATAAAAACACTGCCGTGGAGTACATGCTAACACCCAGTGGTCCTGTAAGAGAGGGTAGAACTGCCCCTGTGGGTTTCCAAGACTGCCTCTTCACGGAAGTAGAAAGTTTCCTCCTTGGCTCACTTTTCCTTCAGGACTTGAAAAACATTAGGACACCTCGTTCTGATCTAAGTGTGCTCTACTGTCAGCAGACTTAATTGTTTCCTGTAACCAAAATTTTTTTCCTCAAGTTTTTGTTATGTATTTGTTAATCTTTAGGTTTTAGAAAGGAGATTATGTTTTTGGCATGATTTTGTGTTTCCCCTGATTGCGGGTCATTCAAATTCTTTAATATGTAGACATATATCTCTTGCCAAATTTGACAAGTTTCAGCCATTTTTCTTTTACTACTTTTTCAGCCATAACTTGTCACTCTTCTTCCTGATCATCAATGACATGAGTGTTAGATGTTATTTTTAATTTTACTGCTTATACTTTAATTTATTTTGAAAAATCAGCTAAGGAATAAATATAGAGATATTTTAAATGTAAAAATATTTGATATTTAATATCATAGCCAATCTTAACTGGAGTGTGCTATATAAAAGGTAAAATCCTATCAGCTAAAAATTGATGAAAGTTTTTTAGAATTTAAGAAAAATATGAAATTGAATTCTGAGATTCATCTCTGATAGTGTTATAGAAAATCAAGGTTGGAAAGCACCACAAAACTGTTTGATGTTTCATAGAAGAGCTTTTTTTGGCGGGGGGGTGGCATCACTGCCTCTGGTGGTCATGGGCGCTACCCAGTGCTGCTCCTGAGAGCTGCCGCTGGATTTGAACCGCCAAACCCACGGGCTACAGTCCTGCACTCAACCACTTATGCCACTGGGGCTCAGCCCCCATAGAAGAGCTTTAAAAATTATATTTTGAACTAATTTAAAATTAACTTACAAATTAACTTGCAACAATTGAAATTTAATTTGAGCTAAATCTTGATTCCAGTTTGACGATTTTTAAAAAAACAAATGAACAGAAACCTATTTAGAAACATTTTATTAATGTTTATATACCTACCACTGCATGTGCCCAAATTAAAAGTTTATCCTTTTGGATAGATCAAATAGAAAAATAATTCATTGTAGACAGTAATGATATATGTAGTTTAAACAATAAAATGAGTATTTGTTTTTAATATCAACTCATTACTAATACTAATAAAAATCAAACTACCTAATATCTAAAATTAAAACAAAAAATGGAAGAAACTCAGTTCTACTAGCAATCAAAGAGAATCTAGCATTCATATAAACCCTAAATAAATTTAATTAAAATAGGTAGGGATCTCAAGCTCATAGGTAAAGCACTTTGCTGCATTTTGTTTTTCAAATGGCTGTTACAACCACTGCCATCTCATGGATTCTAACTCAGAGTGATCTTTCAGGATGGAGGTAAATTGCCCAGGAAGATGCTGTTAGACAGGATTCTCTCGAGAAACAAAACAAGGACAATAATAATTATATATATAGCTACATAGACAGAAATATATCTAACATAAGAAATAAACAGCTAATCTATAAAGCGGTACCAGTGACTGGGTGCAAGTCTTGAGGGCCACCGGGTAGTCTTCTGTAGAGCGATCCAGGCTATCTGGTCACAGGCAGTAAACTGGAAGGCAGGTCACCAACAATTAGCTGGATGATAGTTCTATAGCTCAAGAAATGTATATTGCAGTAACGTGGTGAAGCAGGCCTTGAAGGAACCTCAGCTCACAGTAACATGGTTCAGGGATTAGGTGTCCCATGGATAGTGTAGCTTACAAATCGAGGCACAGGACAAGGAAGGCAGCCAGCTGGTCCAAAATCCAAGGGCATGAGAAAGTTGAAGCTCACCCAGTTATTTATATCTCTGCGCTTTAATTAATCTCATATGTGTTCATTGGCCATGTTGTCCAAGCCATTTATACTTCTGTCCTTCAATTAATCTGGTATGTGTTCATTGGCCATGTTGTCATAAGAAACCTGTCACAGTTCCTTAGACTGAAAATCTTTATAGAAGCTGGCTGTCTCATCTCACACTGCACACATCCTGGCTGGAGGGATTGAACCACTGACCTTTCCATTAACAACCCCAATATTTGTTTTTTTATGGAAACTCTACCAGAAACATTTAATAGCATTAAATGTGTATACTATACATAGGTGGGATTTCTATGCAAAATACAGTTTGATGACAAAAACCAAAAATCAGAGAAATAAAATGTACTATGTTTTTTCCTTTTTTTAAAGATGTGTTTTAGACTGGACATTAGCTAGGATGTGTGCAAGAAAAATTCTGTCTTTATTTTTAACAATGAATTCAGCCTTAATAAACCTGTCCAGTGATGCCCCAAGGCCCAAATCAATTACTGTTTGTTCTGACACATATCCCAGCAGAATTTCTCTTTTCAGTAGCATTCTCTACATATTGCTAGCCTAATCCACTTCGTTTTACATGTGTCTGCCTTAGAGTTTAATGCCAAGGATTATCCTTTAAATAATTTTGTTTCTCTGCCTTTTGGTATTGTGTCAAACACCAAGCAGGCAGGAAATAAGAGTTCACTGGATTTATTTAACAAACATTGATCATGCACTTAGTATGCATGAGGAACCAAATAAATGCACGTTTTCCACCAATTTCTTTTTTCTGAAGTGCCAAACTTTACATAGAACATAATATAAAAATTAACTACAATGCCATTATTGATCATTTAAGTTTAATATATTGTCTTCATACCATATTTGATACTGATATTTAGTAGAAGGCAAAGTGCTATTTAGAGGGAAAGTATAATTGGATTTGGGGCCTATGATGGCTAGAGGTTTTTTTCTGTATGCTGTAGGTATGAATTTTTTGAGAACTGGTATTTCAATGTTTAAAAAACAGACTTCTATGCATTTCCCATTAAAAACTCAAAACTGAGTACCATTAACTCTATTCTGACTCATAGTGATAGCGTAGGCTTGCCCCTTATTTTTCATTATTGTTTAAATGAAACTAGCTCATGGGTCACAAAACAATTTAGCTTGGTCAATTTTATTTTATTTTTTCTCCTTTTACAGTCAGCACTTCAGTTTTCTTAAATCAACTCATTTGAAAGCTAAATTGGTGAGAGGACCAGGTACGCTGTACCCAGGATATTTGCCCCCTCATGACAATTCTTTGATGATAGCAAGGGATGTTCTAAGAGAATTTTATCAGGAAATTGTATCCCACCCTTCCTACAACCTCATCAGAAGCTTGCCTCTTCAGACTTCATTTTCAATTGTTCCTCAAACTCCAAGAACATATAAAAGAAACACAATTTGAATTACATGAGGAAGCCCAAACGACCATTTGTATTTAGTGTACATTGAAGAGCACCCAATTCTTCGGGGAAGGATTAGAGAATCAGAAATGCAGTCTTCTGTAGCATACAGATCTAGATGGAAAAGATGTAAAGAAGAGCTTCACATTTTGATATTTGTGTTTATCAAATCATCCCTATTGGTTTCCAGCAATGCTTTTTTGACTTATCCCAGTGTTCCACACTTAATGGTTCCACTTACTCAATTTAGACTGGAAGATGACTCCCTTTTTTTGGCCTAGAAATATGTTCTTGTAAATTGAAGGGTAGGTACAAAGACAGTATTTAGGATATTGGTATGGGAATGTGGAGAACCTTAATGAGGTTATTATTTGTAATCTAGCATGCAGCATGCATTGTGTAATACATTTTAAAGAAGTTGTTATATATTATTATTGTTACATCCAATTTCAATCCAAGCATGCTTAAATAGTATATTGTCCCAGTGAAATCATTGTGATCACCCTTTCAGAACAGGCAATGTCACCACATGTATTATGTTCACATCACGTGTGTTCCACGGCTTATGAAAAGGATCAAGTGGTTGCAGTCCTTTTGCTGAATTCATAATTTTGGAAAAGTATATAAGGCACCAAGAAGCCTAATTCTTAGTTTGGGTTCTGAATTGAAAAGCTTTTGGTATGATGTATAAAATAAAGATTAGGGCTAACAGACTCCCATGTCAGGGTGTGCTATCGAGTCTTTTCCACCTCGTAGTGACTGGATGTACATCAGACTGTGTCACTGGCCATCCCTGTGCCTTTTTCACAGTAGCTTTTATGGTTGAGCCCATGGTTGTAGTCATTGTGTTAATGAATTCCTCTTGTCGGGGGTCTTCCTTTTCTTCACTTTACCAAACATCATGTCATTTTTCTAACACTGGTTGATACTGATAACACTGACCAGAGGTTTCTCACTTCCGAGAAACATTCTGGCTGTACTTCTTCCAAGACATATTTGTTTGTTCTTTAGGCAGTTCATGATATGTTCAATAGTCTTCATCGGCCCCACGATTCAAATGCACCCACTATTTTTTCAGTTGTCCTTGTAAAATGCACAGGCAACATGAAGTGGTCAAAACTCCCGTGGCTTGGGTCAGGCAAACCTCAGTTACCAAAACAACCTCTTTGCTGTTCAGCAAAGTTCTGGCAGCAGATTTCGACAGGGCAAGTCATCCTTTGACCTCTTGACTGTTGCTTTCAGGAGCATTGAAGGTAGATGTCAGGATTAGGTGAAAGAAAGAGACTGATCAGTGCATCAGATTCAGAATTAGGGGTTATGCGTTTTATTTGGGGGAGCCCTGGTGGTGTGGTGCTTATGAATTCAGCAGCATCCGTGAGGTTGGTAGTTCGACATCACTAGCCTGTTCCTCAGGAGAAAGATGAAGAGATCTACTCCCATCAACAGTGGAAATTCTACACCGTCCTATAGGGTCACTGAGTCGGCATCATTGGTAGTGAGTGCATATTTTATATTTATTTTATATTTTTGGACTCCTTGTGGCAATGTAGGTTATGTGTTGGGCTGCTAACTTCAAGGTCAGGCATTCAAACCAACAAGAGAAAGATGAGACTACTCCCATGAAGAGTTCCAGTCTTATAAACCCTGTTGCTGTGACTTACAATCAATTCTACAGCAATGCGTTTGGTTTTATGGTGATAAGAGATGCTCCATTTTTATCGTCATAAACCAAATGCTGTGTCTTGTTTGGAAAATGGGGATGCAAAATCTTTAATGACTCCCAGTTGTTTTAAATATACAGTCGATATCTTCTCATCCGTAGGTTTTCCCATGATGATTAGTCGCATCTGATATCTACTGGACAATTTGTAATCTAAACCAGAGAAAAATAAATATAATTTCAGATATGTGTTCAATACCAATGAGAAATGTGATACCTTGATTCATTCACTCAGTGGTCAGGTTCACAAGTATTCATAGTGGAGTAATAATTTCAAATGAAGCAAGCAACAATGGTCTCAGGTCTCTTCACTTCCAGTACAGTATCCCTTCTACAACCTTATATTTATTTGCTAAGAAGAATTGTCGCTGATGGGTTCTATAAAGTGTAATATTAGAGAGGTTTGTTCCTCTTAACTTTTGAGTAATGGAGTCAAAATATATATATATATATATATATATATATATATATATACAAACAGGAAATATTAGCTTCTTGTTACCTTTTTGTAATTTTTTTCTTAACGGTTAAGTGTTTCATGACAAGAAGAAACAATGAATAAAAAATATATATATATTTTTTTGGGGGGGCATCACTGCTCTATGTGGTGGGAGTAGGAGGCCCAGCCCCACTGCTGGAATTGAACCTCCATCCCAGTGGGCCGCAGTCCTGCACACAATCACTACGCCACCGGGGCTCAGCCCCAAAATCTATATTTTTAAATTGAAGTTCTGCCTAGAATGTAATATTTTGCATATATAATAATACATATCTCTTGGGGGACTTGATCAGGACTTCCAAAACATGAGTTAAATGTAAGTTTTATGTGGTTATAAGTGAAGGTAGCGTTTAAAATTTTTTTCTTTTTCTTTCATTTTTCCTTTTCCTGTGAAGAAAATTGCCAGCATCTCTTTCAAGTAGCCAAGTGTCTACTACAACCAATAAATATTTAAATAAATAACAATATAAGAACATCTTTAAGGACAGAGAAAAATGTTAGTGATTTTGTAACTAAAAAGAATATTAAAAGAGTCCATTTTGTTGCGAGCCTAGGGAGGTTTATGTATTGGCTAAAATTTGGAGAGAAGGATTGAATATGAAATATAGGAATGAGACCTTGTCAGCACCCATAAAGTTTCTTTAAGTTCCTCAAAACTATTTAGGGTATGTTGACATACTCATAAACCTTTCATTTTATGCCTTTTATTTGAAATATTGATTGATAGCAGTGGTAACTCAGTGATGAAAGTAATAAAAAAGAAAAATGATTCCCAACCTCTAATTTCCCCTTTCTCTAAAACCCCCATCCTGATTGTCCTGTGAAAGAATCTCACCAGCCTGGTTATACTTTTCCTGGGGGTGGTTTTGGCTTGTAGACAGATACAATGAACAGGACATATTCCCATTTGTGGCTCAACTATATTGTTACAAGCTGTACTGCTAATCACAAGGGTAGTAGGTACATGTTTACTGGTTCAAGTCCACCAGCTTCTCTTTGGGAAAAGTTAAGACTTTCTGTTCTACCTAAGGTTTATAGTCTTGGAAACCCCCCCAAACACTTCTTTTTTGTCCTACAGGGTCACCATGAGTCAGAATTGACTTTATAGCAGTGTGTTTTTCGTTTTTGTTTTATTTCGAGATGTTGAGCTAGTTAGTTACTCTCTGTAAAAGGATGATGGTAATAGTAATTCCTTCCTGTTGCTCTAATGAGTAAATAAAGCACTATGCACACAACACTTATAACAACATTTGATATGTTCTAAATGCTCAATATGAAGGGACTATTAATAAATTTTGTATTATAATACCCACCTTTTATAATATTTGTACTCCTCTGAAATTAAAATACCATTTTATGCAATTGCTGGACTCTTGGATCTAAAGCAACATTTTAATCTGAATACTGCTGCAGTTTTTCACATCTGAAATAAAGCAGTTGAAAGAGAAGGGTCCTATGAATAAGCTAATTTGTCTGAAATTTCTTCTCCCCTGCTAACTTGAAACAATCCTCCAATGACAACTATTGTGACCAAATTTTTTAAAAAAATTATCGCTTGCTCCCAACAATCTAATAATGTCAAATATTTTATGCCCCCCCAATGCCAAATATTTTTATTACTTCATTTTGCAGGTGAATAAGCCAAGTTTCTTGGGAGGAGTCTTCTAATGCAACTATGGCCATCCATTGAACAAACCATTGAAACAGAAGCATTCAAACCTAATTATTCTTTGTAGAATTTACTAATTGCCCTATATTGTTGGACCCTGCAACATATCATAATTCAACAAAACCACTTCTCTTGGGGAATTATAAATCGAGATGTCAATTAGAACAAAACCAATAAAGGATTTCCATTTTATGTTTATAAAACCCAAAACTACTAATTTTGATGAAATTGGCCTGGATTTTTTTCCTCTTGAATGTGATTGGGACATTAAACAATGTGTTTTTTTTATTATAGAGATGCCTTTTGGTTGAGAAACTATAAATATTAACAGAATTAAATACTTTAACAGGAGGTTAATAGGAGTGCTCTCAAAAGCTGGTCTCCAAGCTTGTTAGGCTAGACAGGTTTTTATTTTATTGCAGCCTTAATATAAAACTTCTTGAAAGCACTGATTATACTATCTGAAGCATCAACAGCTATCTTAAACATTAGCATGATATTAACTCCATTATCCCGGTTTACTGTTGTTTGAATGTGTTTAAAACAAAGGTGGAGATAAGCTGTCATCATGTTGAATAGACACAGAAATACTGAATTATGGTTAATATTTTCCATTTTAGCTCCTAAAAGTCATACTTTGTGATATTTAAATTACAGTACCCTGAGCTAGTGTTTGTATTTTTTTGCTATAAAAATATACTAGCAAATAAATAAATACTAAAGAAATATTGCAGGAGCATCTTTTAATCAGTTTTGTATTTTGCTCACCCCTTGGAATGCACTTTATCCTTTTTATTAATGCAGATGTACTAATGAAAGGGTCCAGAGTCTGCTAATTGGCCTCACCATGTTAACGTAGATAAATAGTAGTTGATACAGTATTTCTTAATGAAAATTGTATTCCAATATGTTCAGCAATCCAAACCTAGTTTCCTACCAGTTAGCCCAGAAAGTTAATTGATTAGTTTTGTGTACTTTAATGCACAGTGGCCATCAAATATTATGAGACAAAATTCTCCAAGTAGAGCTAGAGATATAGGAATCACACTATGACCTTCATGGCTAATTCTTGTATAAGGAATTCATCTGTGTCCCAGGAAATGAGAGAGCTCCAAATGGAGATCTTGCTGGTATACAGGGTAAAGGCTTGGCTCCTAATCTAAGGTTAGTGGTGTGAACCCATCCAGTGGCTCCATGGGAAAAGGCCCAGAAATTTGTTCCTGTACAGAGTGCACAACTCAAGAAGCTAACCCCCTACATGACTGAGATAGTTCTAGGCAAAAATGAGAGCACAGGGTTCATGAAGAAATCAAGCATGTGGATGAAATTCAAGTCAAAATACGATTGTTCCTATAGATTCATCAGTCCTGGGTTTCATATACCGAAAAATGAAAAAGCCTCTAACAGCTTCAAGAGGGATGACCTCCATTGACCTAACCCTTCTGAGATACACTCTTTTCTGAATGAGTAAAAGCCAAGCAAAATATGGATTGAGTTGTTATATGTATCAAATCCCAACTTAACACCACCACCACCACCACCAAAATCATAGTGTTGTTTTTAGGTGTTGTTGAGTTGCTTCTGACTTGCAGTGGCCCTATATGCAACAAAATACTCCCCACTTCTGAGCACAGTCATTGCTGTTGGAGCTCACTATTGTCACTGTGCCAATTCATCATGTGGACAATCCTCCTCTTTTTCATCGTCCCTTGATTTACCTAATATAATGTCCTTTTCCAGGCACTTGCCCCTCCTCATAGCATATTAAAATGTTAGCATTATATAAATATCCTGAATAGTATACCGAAGCTTTGATGCCAGTAAAGAACACCTGTACTATATAAACAAACACATAATCTATATTGTAAAAGGATAAATTTCAGAAAAACTGAATGTTGCCCTCGTTACTACTGAAGGGACTCACAATAGTATGTCCTGGACAGAATGGGAAAAAAATGTGGGACAAAACTCAAAATAACAACAAGGAGTAGACTTAACTGGACTGTTAGAGACAAAATATCACAGTAGGATCCCAGAACACTGTGCCCCTTGTAAAACCTTCTAGCCTAAAATCAAACTCACCCTCATGGATCTATTTTTAGACAAACAATAATAGAGTTATAAAGTAAACAATATCACCATTGAGGTACTCTTTTTAGAATAATCAACCTTATGAAATGAAAAAGGATTCAGAAGGCAGGAAAGTAGACATAGACAAGGTAAACACAGCAGACGGGTGGGCGCGGGACTGGAAAGAGAGTTCTGGTGTTTCATTGTGCAGATTGCAATGAATTTCAAATCAAAATGTGTATGAATTGTTGAATTAAAAACCAATTTTATCTATAAATTTGCACTCAAATCATAAAAATGTAAAATAAACACATTAAGAAGACTGATTTAATGGAAACTTATCTTGATTGTAGTTTTCCAGCATGTATTAAAATAGATAAGAGTTAATACATTAACTAAATTTACAATATATAGTATTGAAATGTATCTACTTACATAGTAAAATTAAGAGGAAATTTACTGAAAGTCATACCATTTTTATACAGCACAATAAATACACTGACGTCTAAGTATTTGAGTAGAATAATGTTTTGGAATTTCAAAGTGGAAAAGGCATTTCGTATCAAGGAATTCAAAGTCTAATAACATCAGTATGGAAATGCATCATGGCTCTACAATGTGAAAAAAATTAATAATAATCACCCAACCCAGGAAAGTTATAAAGGTCTTCAGAGAAGAGGTAACACTTAGAATTGGAGTTGGAACTTGGATTTCATTAGGGACAAAGGAAAAATTAACGACAGTGATGATAAGAAAGCAGAATTTAAGAGCAAGCATAAAGGGTATTTGATGAAATAACAAAAGAGTTTACCTACTATAATCAAAGCTCTTTCTAATGATTCAAAATTCTAACACTCAAGTCCATATATGAGTATATAAGAAGTATGTTAAAAAACAAAAACTAAAGGGAAAGTTAAAACATAGCTAGCAATTTGAATTAGATTGGTACATTTTCCTTGCAAGCATAAATTCCTCAACTTGACAGAAAAGATATATAAACACTAATATATTGAAGTCATAAAAGGAAGTGTGGTGGTAATAAAATTTATGACCCACAAAAAGACACCAACCCAAACTCATTGAAGATGAAATAGAAAATCTGAATTGTCAAATAACCAGTAATAATTGGTGTAAGGATTGACTTTCCTTGAATGGAGCTAGATATAATCTTGTGCTCCAAGAGAGAGGTTGAAATGTCCTTTTAGACAATGAATACTGTATTATATGACAAATTATGTGGTATCAGGATTGGAGAAAGGCTTATTAACAACCTGTGATATGTAGATGACACAGCCGTGCTTGCTGAAAGTGAGGACATGAAGCACTTGCGGATGAAGATCAAAGATTGCAGCTTTCAGTATGGCTTCACACACAATGTAAAGAAGACCAAATCCCCACAACTTGGACCAATAGATAACATCATGAAAAATGGAGACAAGTTTGAAGTTTTCAAGGATTTTACCTTGCTTGGATCAAGAATCAAAGCTCATGGAATTGGCACTTAAGGCATTAAAGGAGAGATTGCTTTGGGTCAATCTGGTGAAAAGTGAGGCCATTACCTTGAGGACTAAGGTGCACCCAATCCAAGTCATGGTATTTTCAATTACCTCATGTGAATTGCAAAGTTGCACAATGAATAAGGAGGACTGAAGAAGAATGGATGGATTTGAAAAATGGTGATAAATGTTGAAGGTGCCATGGAGTGCCAAAGATTAAACAAAGTTGTCTTTAAAGAAGAACAGCTCAAATGTGCCCTGAAGGTATGGATGAAGAGATTTAGTCTTACTGCATTGAGCATGTTGTCAGGAGAGACCAGTCCCTAGAGAAGGACATCATGCTTGGTAAAGTAGGGGGGTGAGTGAAAAAAAGGAAGCCCCTCATCAAGATGAATTAATACAACAACTGGCTCAAATATAGGAACAATTGTGAGAATTGTGCAGGATAGGTCAGTGTTTTTTTTCTGCTGTACATCAGGTTGCCATGGATTGGAAATGAATCAATGGCTTCTAGCATCAATACCCCACTTAAATCAGTGGCTGAAAGAATTAACCACGAGAGATAGCATAAAAGGGTCCAATAAAGAGGCAATAGAAATGGTATGATCTTATATATAACCAACTTCAGCATTTTCCCATTAAAAATTCTTAGTGCTGTATGCATGCAAATTTATGCACACAATATCTTTCCCTCCTCCCTTCTAAACAGCACCATGATTTTTTTACAACTCAGATTTTTTTCCCCTCACCTGGAAGGTCATGGTACTTTCGATATTCATCACCAGCATCATAGTTCAAATGCATCAATTTTTCTGTCTTCCCTGTTCAATGTCTAAATTTCACAAACAAGACAAGTGACTGAAAATAGCATGTCTTGAGTCAGGCAAATGTTAACCTTCAACATGACATCTTTGAACTTCAAAAGTTTAAAGAGGTCTTCTGCAGCCAGTTTACACAATGCTATAGTTTGCCTGTGTACTTGACGGCTGCCTCCATGAGAATTGATTGTCAACACAGGCAGCTTGAAATCCTTGACAACCTTGATATTTTCTCTATTTTCAGAAGGTTCTCTATCAGTCCAGTTGTGATGATTCTTTTTGTTTATTGTTTTTTACAATGAGTGGAAATCTGTACTGAAGGCTGCAGTTCTTGGTCTTCATCAGCAAGTGTTTTAAGGCCTCCTCACTTTTGGCAAGCTAGGTAGTATCATCTGCATTTCAAAGGTTGTTTAAAAACCTTCTAAATATGATGCTGTGTTCTTCTTCATCTAGTGCACATTATTAGATTATTTACTCAGCATAGAGACTGAATAAGTCCTATCAAAATATACCACCCTGATGCACACTTTTCCTCATTTTGAACCATTTAGTATTCCCTTGTGATATCAAAAGACTGCCTCTCAGTCCACATGTGGCCCATTGCCTGCCCTGCTTAGCCCCTGATTCATCCCAGGGCCGCAGTGAATTTGTTCATAGTTTTTTTTTAAAAAACTATAGTCTGGCCCTCCAATGGTCTCAGGGACAGTGAGTTCGCCCCCTGTTTAAAATGTTTGAAGATCCCTGATCTATACAGTCAAGTGTGTTTGCATAGTCAATCAACACAAGTAAACATCTTGTACTCTCTTCTTTGAGCCAACACCTATCCAACATCAATAATTATACTTCTACACAAGAAAAGGATGTTGACTCCCATCACGCTCATTGAAGATAGTACTGGAAATGATCAGCAATAAAATGACACCCCCAAATATATCAATATGGATTAGAAATGTTAAAAAGTTGAACTGTGTATATTTTCAAATGAGATGGTTACATAGAAAATTTTAGGCAATCCTCCAGGAAGAAAACAAAAATATACAAAAGTATATTCCTAATGGAATATATTTTAGCATTCCTAATGGAATATACTTTAGCAAGGTCACGGGATAAATAAGCACACATATAAAATCAATTATCTTTCTATAGACTAGAAATGGACTATAGAAAATGGAATTTAAAAGAATAATATTTGCATTGACTCAAAAATCAAACGCTTGTGAGAATTTTTGTTTTTCTATGTTGAGGTGTAGGTTTTATCTTCATTGATAAGTGGTTCAAAAATTTTTCACTTGAGACAAGTAAGGTTTTTATCATCTGCGTATTGTCACAATTGCTATTGGCTCTTTCTCCAATCTTGCTACCCTGTTCTTTTCCATACTGTCCATTTTCTCATATTATTTGCTAAGCATACAAAGTGAACAAATTTGGTAAAAGGATAAACCCAGACACACACCTTTCCTCCTTTTAAACCACACAACACTCCCTTATTCTCCTTGGGGACTACTTGGTCCATGCTATACTTCTTGGTTCTGCATGAGCAAAGTTAAATATTCCTGAATCTTCATTCTTCACAATATTACCTATGATTTTCTATAATACACACAATGACTTTGCATAGTTATTAAATCCATGTAAGCATGTCTTCTGGTTTTATCTGCTTTCAACCAAAATCTAATTCCAGCAATAATATCCCTCATTCCACCACATCCTCTTCTGAATCTCGCTTGCCTAACTGACAGTTTCCTGTCAATATATTGCTACACTAAGATTTAATTACCTTTGGCAAAAATTGATTTGCATAGAGATGAATGGTATTGTTTGATAATTTCCAGTCAGATGGTCTGATGACTATTTTCCAAATTCTTCTAAAAGATGGATGAGCACCTTCAGAGTTAGTCATTTCTTGAAATATCTTTATTGGCAGTTCATTTACTCTTTCAACCATGTTTTCCACCAACTACTTCAGTGCATCTTGGACTTCTTCCTCTTGAAATAGTTGAACATCAACTCAAAAATATCCAATGATTCTGTGTATTATTCCCATCTTGTGTTGCTGCTTCCTCCATCTTTGTATATTTTGCACATCAAATCCTGCAGCATTGCAACCTGAAGCTTGAGGTTTCCCCCCAGTAATTTGTGTTTACCGAGACAAATCTATTCTGACTTATAAATGCAGGTGGATTTTTTTTTATCTTGTGCACTTTTAAATTTTTTCTTCAACTTGTGTGATTAATGGTTTGTTCGAAAGCAGCATAGCTTAAGCTCTCAATTACATTTTTCCTCCTCAGAAGTAGATCACCAGTTCCTTCTTCCTAGCTTGTCTTCATCTGAAAACTCCACTAACTCCTTTTTTCCATGACTGACTCTGTTGGTACAATAAATACCAGTGGCAAAGCTTTGACAATCATAGCCACAGCAAGCCACCACAGGTGACAAAATGAAAGACAAGCGATGGAGCAAAACGTACACAAGATGTGTACACTGAAAACTACACAATAGTGTGAAAAAATCAAGAATATCTATATAAATGGAAAGATAGGGATGCTTTTAATTAGAAGTATCAGTAAAGGTGTCAATTCTCCTCAAATCAATGCACAGGTTTTGTGTTATTCATGCATAAGAGACAAGACTATTTCAAGCATTAGATGGATAGAGAAACATTATATAAAAATTAGAACAGCTAAAACAGTTTTGAAAAAGAATACATTGTCAGATATGTCTTCAAATTCCTTCACGTGTGTATATATTTATCTCTATCAATCGCTGTATCTTTTCCCTCCAAATTAAACCCGCTATGTTATTTTCTAGGTAATTAGTGTTCTGGGGAAATTTCTATTGTTTCAGCTTTGATTTTCATCTTTTTTGTTATTTTCCAACCTTCTTTTAAAGGAAGGTCATGCAATGAATCTGGGCGAGTTTGGATGCTATTTTTTTCAGTTATTGTGTTTCCATTTGGTTACTTCATTAAATAGTTTTAATTTCTCTATAGAGATGCCCCCTTTTATCTATTTAAGAGAAAAAAATTCTCCCGAACCTCTCACCAACATACATTGTCTGAACTAAATCCATGCCTTTGCTGTATTCCGCAGAATGAAAATCCAAGTTATCAAATCTCACATCGCGCAGGTAGAATTGCCACTGTGAGTTTCTGAGATTGCTATTCTTTCCTGGCCTTTAAAGTCCAGTCTTTCTCCCACAGAGTAGCTGGAAGCTTTGATCTGTGGATGTTGTGGACTGCAGCCCCAAAACATAACCACTAAGCCACAAGAATTCTCCGTTTGAAGACTATACAATAATTTTGTTGTAATGTCTGGCTTTCACCTTAGATCTGTCCTTGTTTTAAGACTCCTCCTTTGGGACTCACTAAGGTAGACTTGCATAAACTAGTGATTTTCTCCATTTGAATGATTCTTGTACTTGAATCGTTTTTATTTTTTTTATGAGAAGTGTCTGGAATTTTTCTGTGATTATGCGCTTATCTTTCCTTACCTCCTTGGACATGTTTGCATATATAAGACCTTCTTTTAGATCTCTGTCTCCTAGTTCTATTATCTCAATTGCCTGTAGATGTGACTGTGGATCACATTTGTCTGTTATTTCATATAACTAACAAAGCTGAATTATACCATGGACCTTGTTTGTGATACATTTTATAGATAATGGATGTTTTCATCGTCCCCTAAACAAGTCTGATTGTTATTTTCTCTCTTCTTTAGGTAGGAGGTGACTATAGTTTGATTAACATTCCAAGCTCTGTCTCCCCTATGATTGCCATCAGTTTTTATAGCCTAAATTCAGCTGCTTGTCCTTTGCCTAGTACATATGTAATTCACTGATAGAGATTATATACAGCATTTGTCCCTCCTCCCCACCCCCACCATTGTTCCCTACTGTCTGAACTTTTCACTTTTATTTTCTGGCAATTGTGATTGCACTTATCATCTTATGATTTATTCATTTCATAAAATATAGCATTTTATGTGCTATGACAATGTACCTGAGGTCTATCCTTAGATGTAAAGCCATAATAATCCAAAAAACTCATTCAGTCACATTCCCTTCTTCTAATGAAACTACCCAGGCCTAAAATTTTAATTTTAAAATAACAAATAGTCTCTTCACTCTTTATTTAAAATAACGCAAAAATAAAAATAATCTCTTAATTCTAACTCTATGTAAGGCATTTCTGTAATTAGTATTTTCCCTAACTGTGTGTGGAAATGAGTTTGTTTCTAAATTATTTTTATAAACAGTAAATGTCTTCATATCATGAAGTGAAATAAAGGAATGGATTATTTTAAATTCTCAAAGAACATTCCAAAAGCCGTTCTAATATTTTGAAATCTATTTTAAAAAAGTTAAATTTGATTGTCATCGTAGGCTAACATTGAAATGGTAAAACTGTATTATTTGTTAATATTTGTTTCTAATATCACCTTCATGCCCAATAGGTGTGTTATTTGAACTTCATCTTCAAATTTGTGTAGAAAATTTTGAAATAAGTTTATCCCAATCTGATCCAGATGTAATTTCATGCTTGATTAAAAATAAGTAGGAAGAGAAAATATTGGTTTAACTTAATATTCTATGTTCAGGTATATGTCAAAACTTCTTTGTTGAAGATAATAGAAACTCAATTTTGAAATGCTACACCTAAAAGATAATCTTTTATCTAGCATTACTAGGAAAAGTAACTGCAAGATAAATAAAAAAATTACTGCCATCGAGTTGATGCTAACTCACAGGGGACCCTATGGGGCAGAATAGTCGAAACACTCACCTTTCTCCTGCGAAGTGACTGGTGGCTTTGAACTGCTGACTGTGGTTGACAATCCAAGACATAGCCCCTACAACAGCAGATATGGATTCATCCATAGTTTGATCATTATCATCAGAAATCTAACTTTTCTCTTCATCCCATATCTCTGACTTCCGCTTTTATGCTTACTTCAATTTCAGATATGCTTTTCCCAGGAAGAGTTAAGACCAGAAACAACCACATTTAGAAAACACAGCTTAGGTCAATCTTTGATCCAATAGTCTCCTCTTTTTCCTATTTTCCATAGCCAAAGTGAAAGAGAACATTAATTTGTTCAATACAGGCCACATGCAAACCAGTAAAATAATCTCGGTGGCCAGGATAATTTAACGCTCTAGTTGTCCATGTGTGGTCATCAGAGCAAACTGAAGTTTGTTCTCCTGAAGACAATAAATCTGTATTTTCAGATGGCATGATTTTGTACATAGAAAATCCTAAGAAATTTACTACAAATAGTTGCTGCAGTGAGTAAGTTTATCATCCACTTTTCAGGCTATACAATCAATATTTTGAAATATATTCTATTTCTATGTACTTCCAACAGTTTGAAAACAAAATTAAGATAAGTCCCTTTAAAAATATTATCAGTAACATAATATCCCCAAGATGGAATCCAGCAAGAAATGCCAGACTTATACACTGAAACTTATAAAGGTGTCTTATGTTCATGGGTCAGAAGCCTTAATAGGGTTCACATGGTACTACTTTGTATATTGATTTAGAATATTGATATTTTCCAGCTACCCAATAAAATCCCTAACACAATTTCAGGGTTTTTTACTGCAGAAATGTGCAAGTTGATTAAAGCAATCACATAGAAATGCAAGAACAGCCCAGGCATTGTTGAAAAAGGCGAACAAAGTTTGAGACTAACAGTTCCTAATTTCCAAACTTACTTTGAAGCTGTGATAGGAATCACAACAGTGCAATCATAAGGCTAGATATATAGAGTGACAAGACAGAATGAAGAATGCAGAAAATTATATTTTTGATCTATCTTTGACAATAAAATTGAAGGGAATAGTTTTTTGCGTATACTGAAGTTTGTAGTCTTTGATCTGCATTAGCAAGTGCTTCAAGTCCACTTCCCTCCACCCTCACCTTTATAGCCCCTTGATAGATTATAAATTATTATTTTTTCGTATCTCATACTGACCACTGTCACCCTTTCCCCTTGATTTCTGTTGTTCTTCCCTCCTGAGCAGGTGTGTGGTTATCTGGATCATTGCAATCGCTTCCCTCTTCCTTCCCTTCTCTTCCTCCCCTCCCCCTTTCCTTCTGCTATTCCCATTCCTGTTCCTGGAGACTATAACTCTTTACAAGAACAGAGAGCGCCATCCTTCTCCAAGGACTGGTGCATTTCTATTGCTAACTCTGCAGTTAGCAATGCATTCCCCTCCCCTCGACAGTATTGCCAGGTTTCCTCAACTGAAGTATGTAAGGATTGTTCATGGCACGGTGGGTTGCCCAGGGGATTAGTAATCACAAGATTAGTAGTTGGAAACCACCAGATTCTTTGAAAGGCAAAAGATGAAACTTTTTGCTTCCTTAAAGATTTACAGCCTTAAAAATTCCCAAGGAAAGTTCCACTCTGTCCAGTAGGGTCTCTTTGGGTTGGAACCAACCCGATAGCAGTGAGTTTGGTCAATTTGGGGGAATAAACTTATTTCTGGTATTCTTTGCTTTCAGACAAGATGCTTTTGGCTTCTGCAGTGATATCCCTCCCCTTTGACATTCAAAATACAGCTGAATTCAGTTTGAATTTCTAATAATTCCCTAAAACCAATTTTGAATAATCTTTAACTATTATTTGGGTGTGATATTAATGATATTGTTCATTTCCCCCCACATTTTCTTGGCAAATTATGCACTGTAGATCAAATCTGGAAGATTGGTTTAGTATATAACGCTTCATTAGAACAAAACACACCCATTCATTAAATATGGTTTAACTATGGGTATTTTTTGAAGCAAAACTGGGGCAAAGTCAGCAATTCAAATATAGTATTTGCTTCATGGGAGAAAGAAAAGGCTGGTTTCTCCCATAAAGATGTACTGTTAGACTTCAGAGAAAGAGGACATTCTTGATTGTTCCATTTTTCAAGTGTCTTGAAACTGGATGGTTGACATGGCATAGAAGTATGCATAAGCTAGAAATTAGGTGGATGACTTGGTTTCCAATTCTTAAGCCAGAATTTATTTGAACATATTTTATTTCAGTTTATGATCTTTAACTGTGTTAATTCTCCTCTTACAGATTACTTTTACAATTTCACAGATGCTATAACTCCTAACATCCATTGAGAATGCCAAATAGAAATTTTGTTTTTCTTCCAGTAGAAAGTCATTTTAAAAATATAATGCACATCCAGATCTTCCATTTCCTCTTTCTATGGATTTATTATAAGATTTCTTTCTCTGTCACTCTGTTTCTCTCTCTCTCTCTCTCTCACTATTTCATTAACTTGAAGGGAAAGTTTTTTTTTCCTTATAGTTTCCTACTCAGTGAAGGAATTCTATGAATAATTTACTGGTATACTGACATATTCCTTGCTTCAGCCCAATGTTTGACAGGGAAGAATTTGAAGTAACCAGTCTCCTCTACTCACAAGCAAACTCATCTGAATGTGGTACTTTCTATATATGTTTAGACATGACAAAATTTGAAAAGTATTGATCCCTCCAGGCCATGAGTAAATACATTTATGGTTACAATTTGGACTCCTAACCAGAAGGCCAGTAGTTCAAATACACCAGCCACTCTCTCCTCCCGCAAAGATTTACAATGTCAGCAACCTAATAAGGCAGTTCTCAAACTTCAAATTCCCTGCCAAAAAGCCAGTGAAATCCCACCCCGCCCTATCCCCCACAGTGTGGGTAGCTGTTTACAGGAGTAGAATGCCCAGTCTTCATCCTGGAGAGGTTGGTGGTTTCCAGCTGCTGATGATACAGATTGCGTAGGCACCAGAGCTCTGTCCTCTAGGCTAGTTATGAGTTCGAATTGATTTGATGGTACTGAGAAAGAGAAGTGTATTTTCTTGCCTCTATCCATTAACTAGTTTGTTTCAATCAAATCTCCTCAGACAGAGAGTAAAAGGTAGAATGACAAAGGCCAAATCTAATTCCAAAGGTATATCTTCGCCTAAGATGACTTTGATAGTATGAGATATTATTTTTGTATGCACAGTCCCCCATAGTTGTCTACATGGGAAATGCAGAGTACATTAAAGGAAGGCTATGCACTATTTTAGCTTTCCTGTTTTCACTCTAAGTAAAATGGCAAGTACTTCCAAAATGAAACGTGTCCTTACCAGTATCCCTGCCATTTCCCTAACCATTCCCTGTCCCTCCATGGGTCAGGAGTAACTTGATGGTACCCAGTTTGTTTTTATCAGTTTCTCTTTTTTCCCCTTGAATGTTGTTATTTGGTTAGTATATGGAAGTTAGGGATAGGGCACGATTTTGGGGGGTGGAGGGTGGCATTGATTGGTTGTTTAAATTTTTGATCTCGAATGTAAACACGAAACTAAGAAAAGAAAATGTAGATGAGGGCAGTGATGAACATTGATCAGATGATTCAGTTACATGAATTCTCTGCAAGAATCACAGGCTGGCGAAGCCTGTCCTGAAGTAGGGGGATGTGGGAGACCCTTGCTGCAGACCAGGATGGAGGGAAGGAGAGCGTAGAGTTATCATTAGTGTCTGTATCTCTAGGTGCATTCTGTACTGTAGGTTCTGCACTATTTGGAAACTAATAAGCCTTTTACCCTTTGCACCAACCCCATGAAATAGTTGTTGCTGTAGAAAAGAACTTTGGGGTTAAGCCTAATGCTCAGGGTCTTGCTAAAAGGTTAAATGTGGATTCAAATGAGACTACAATGCTAAACACGTCTGTAATATCTTAATGATATTAAGGACAAATGACAGGCTTTAGCGATCAAAAACAACTGAAGTAAAGTGGGACCTCCAAGGTATGATTCAAGTCAAAAATTGCTCAGTTGGGGAACTCCTCTCAGAAACCCACAAGGGATGTTTCAGCCTATCCTCTATGGTGGCAATGAGTCAGAATTGATCAACGGCAGAGATCCTGGTTTAGAACTGGTATGATTAGTAAGTTTTGAAATGGGATCACCTGAAAGTCTACATTGAATTTTCCTTCCACTTTGGTTGAGGAGGGGAGTGAGGATGGTACATGGAAATCTAGATATACAGGTTGACATAAAGACCCTTAGGACCATCTTTGTAGGAGATCAGGGTGTGATCTACAGTATCCCTCAGTTCTGCACAGCCAGAATTTCCAACGCCAGATAACTGTGAACTTTTCTTTTAATTCTGAGCCTACAGTCAGGCATGAAAGCATCCACCTGCTGGTTCTATACAACCTACCTGATTGCTCCATTCTGCAAAGCCAGGGGCTGGCCGTCTGGGGTGGGGGGTGGGGGTTACGGTTGAGGGAGGGATCTCTTTAATCAAATAAGGTGGTCTTTGTTTCCCTTTGTTCACATTCATTTAAGTTGTGTTGATTAAACAAGACAATTCATCTATTTGCTTTCTGAGAATAATATGTGAGCTTAGTTCTAAGGTCAGCCATTGGTTCAGGCCTAATCAGAAGTCACTATCCTCAGTTGAGCTTTGCTTTGCTTTGGTCACAGCATGCTGTGTTCTCTGCAGTATTTTAGCTGATGAGTCACTTTTTAGGGTACATTTTTTATTGTAGCTTCCGGTAAGAGCGAACACTCACCACAAAAAGAGAGTGCTAGATTTATTTGGCCCATTCAAAAATTATTTTCATGACTAAATGTAGATGATTAAATGTAGAGTCTCCACAAAGAAAAAGCTAATGGAATCAGTATACGTGTTTCATGCTACCTAAAACAAAAATAACCTGTAAGATAATCTTTAAATGCATGAAAATAATAGATAGTGGATTTATTTAATGCTCACAAAATACATAAATTATCTTGGTGGTGCTTATAGTTTACCATATAAAAGAGGTTTAATGCCTATTATTAAATCATATTTGAACAGTATTTGACAATGTAAAATTGATTACAATTTAGAATATCCTATTATGGAAGAGTCCTTACCAATGAAGGGAAAGCTAGTTACAGTTTTATATAAAACAGACTTTCCGGTAGCTCATGATAATTTTATTTCCGCTCCTTAATTAGATTAATCTAGATATACAATTTGATCATTTTCTTTGGGCATAAATAAGCTTTTACAAAAACAGGTATTTATACATAGCCTGTTCTTTTAAAGAGGTAGATATGAAAGAAAAACAGTTGTGTTTGCAATACTTACAGCTCCAAGGTGTATAAGTTTTCCCCTAACTTCTGCTAATTTATAGAATTTTTGGTTCTCTTTTTCTTTTAATTACTACTTTTCAATGAGCTCTGGAGACAAATGCTGAGAGTTGCTCTCCAACTGTGACATAAGAAGCAGTTTGCAGTTCCTGGGACCCACATCAAGTCACTGTGCTGTCTCTAAAATGAGTGGGTCACATATGGTTCGAATTTCTTTTCCTAGCTAATATGGCTCCATTGATTGAGATATATTTCTTAATAACTTTATAGGAATTGGAGAATTTTTAAAAAGTATACACATGCTTTTATTTCCTCAAGTACATGACAAATGCTGAGATTCATATTGAATATGCAATATTGTGAATGGTGACATCAAGAAATAGGCTTCTAAAGGGACTATATTCTGTGTATAAGCCTACCATTGATCACTCTACTGAATTCTGGTTAGATGTGCAAATTAATATGAGTGAAAACCCAGTAGGGAATAGTTTGTATTTCCAATATAAAGCTGATGGAAATATTCATTATTATGACAAATTCATTTTTATCTTCAAAACCTTTATTTAATCAGCAGAAGAGTTGTGGACATAAGAATATTATGATAACTAATACAGGGAATCATCTCCAGCTATACAATTTATGGACAGATGTTGCCACACCATGATTAGATAGTTTGGAGAAGACCTCATATATAAGACGCACATATTTTTCCTCTGAACTTCCCTGAACAACTCCCATACTTCCTTTTTGTTGTGTTCAGTTATTAAGGTGGCCTTCTCCCCTTTAACCAGGTTCAGCTCATATTCCTCCAGGAAAAATATCTTCATTTAGTTCCTCAGAAGCTGTTTTATTGAGACACACTGTATTAAAGTCTCAAGTATTATCAAGTCTCTACCGGTAGTTTCTCGCAAATAAACTGAAAACCCCTTTCCTCGGAGCCAGTGTGCAACTCTCTGCATCTCTAAAGGACAAAGTGGAACTTCCCCAAAGGAGGGTTTCCAAGGCTAGAATATTTGTGGACCCGCAGACTGCCACATGTTTTCCCAGAACAATGAGAGATTAGTAGATTCCTACTTTTTGGTGAACAGCCTCAACTTTAACCACTCTGCCACCAGGGTTCTTTCCATAGAACTATACCAAAACAGAACAAGCCCACTCATGCTGACGTCTAGTAATCCAGATGGAATTTCGAAGAGTATAAATCTTTACTGGAGCAGACGGTCTCTCCTTTCTTCATTAAAGTGGCTGGTGGGTGTGAGCCACAGACTTTTCAGTTATTAGTCTAACTCACACTCCTCTAGGCACTCTGAAAAGAGTCTGGGAAAGGTCCCAATAGATATACAAGCAAAAATGTTACATTCTGCCAGCAGAGACACATTATATAACACAGCTGGTAAGAATTTTCAAGTTAGAGACATTCTGCCCTGAACCTCATTTATTGACTCTTACTGGCTGACTCACCTTGGCCAAGGTACAGAATCTCTCTAAGCATTTATTTCCTTATCTACAAAAGTCCATTATCTTTTCATTCAGTTTCCATAAACTTTTTGAACCACTCTCATAATTTCATTATCTTGGAAGTTTAATAAACCCACGTTGGCACATACTAATAACAGCTCCTGCCATATTAATATTGTTAAGGACTCTAACATAGTAGCCACTTTCATTGCTATTGTCTTTGCCAGCTAGTTCAATGAACTATTTTATATTTCAGAGAGAGCTGCCACAGTTACATTTGCCATCATTACCCTTTCGGATCCAACTCTAAGCACAGCACACCATTGAACTATTCAGTAAACCAATAAGCAAAAACATCATTGACTTTATCCTGCCACATGAGATGGACACTAAGAGCATACAGTTATTGACTAACCATGATGGGTTTTCCCCACTATTCCTAGAGATAAAAACCAAACCCACTATCTTCAAGTTGATTCTGATGTTATCTGAAAAGATAGAACTGTTCCATAGTATTTCCTAGTCTGTCAATCTTTCCCCGAGCACACTGCCTTCTATAGAGTGGTTGGTGAGATAGAAACATTGGCTTTGTGGGAAGAAGCCCAATAATTCATTGTCTTGACTTTTACAGAAAAAAGTTTATCAGAGTTACAACCAGGAATAAAAGAAGATACAGATACCTGTATATCATACTTGGGAAACTTTTTCTGGTAAAAATCCAGATCACAAATAAAGTACACTTTACGGGCAGAAAGGTAGCTATCGTAACTTTGCAATTTTGTTATTGTGGTGCAAAAAGTAGTCATAAGTCAAATGAAAAGGTGTGTTGTTTTTTCCTAATAAAACTTTATTGACAAAGCAAACTGAAAAACCCTGGACCCATAGTCACTATAGCCTGGTCTTATTTATTTTCAATTCATTTATAAATGATGCAGATTGATATGTAAATATAGAGTTGGTACTCAATAAATATTCTAAGCAAATAAATTAATGAAGCAAAATATATTGAATATATCAATGCATACGATATACTGATAAATGATGTATATTGCCTGCTTTCCATAGTACATATAAAAAAAAACTATGTAATAGGCCCACTAGTCATCTGCCACTGTGCTGTTCTATGTAAACTTCCCAGTTACTGTGATACTGAAAGTTATGTCACAGTATTTCAAAAAACAGTAGGTTAACTATGGGAAACTGGTTTCAGCACAACTTCCAGATTATGAAGAAGGAATTAGCTGTCCAATTTTGAGGAACTAGTCATGGAAAACCTTATAAATTGTACAGGGCCATTTTCAGATAGCGTGCCAGAAGATGAGTAGGCCCACAAAATATCACCAGGAAAGAGCTTCCTCCTCAAAATAGAATGGGGTATCCCCCACAAAACAGAAAAAAAAAGATCTGCTGGTTGGAGTTTCCTTAATAGGCATTTTCCCTGCTAGACGAGCAGCAAGCAGCTCACTCTGAGTTAGTGGCGTCACCTAGGAAGTTTCTCTCTGGCCACAATGAATTTTTCATAGAAGCAGTTTCGCTTGAACCTCATTTTTGGTGATGGCCATTTTAAGAGAACAGTGTGCGCTGTGCATTATTGTTTCCTGCTTGGAAAAAATGCCACAGAAACTGTTGTGATGTGGAACACAGCTTCCAAACACAGTGCAATGGAAAAAACACAGGTGTACAAGTGAGCGATAAGGTGCAATGTCACAAGAAGGTGCAATGTCAATTGATAACAAACCTCATTCTCGATGCCCGTCAACTTTCCAAATGGATGAAAATGTCATCCATGCACTTATAGTGCATTTGGAGTCCATTCCAGCAGGTCAGAATACGAATCAACCACAACAGTGTACTTGTTTGTGCATCCGTCTCAGTGTGCAATTTTTAGGCAAAAACAGCACCTTACTTACTGACCCTTGCACCTTACTCACCTGACCTTGCTCCATGCGGCTTCTTTTTGTTTACATGGATGAAGAGGGACATGAAAGGACAGCAGCAATTCAACAAAGTAGAAGAGGCAAAGAAAAAAATGTGGGAAGTGCTATCAGCCACCCAAAGAGATGAGTTTGAAAAAGGTCTCCCAAGAATGGAGTTGCCGACTTCACAAATGTATTAAGTGTAGTGGAGAGTACTTTGAAGGTAATAAGCTTGTTTTGTTAAAAAAGTGAATACACTGCTTTTAAAAAAATCAGGATTTTTTTGGGGGGAGAATCCCATCATGGAGTAATCTTTAATGGCGTTAGAAAAAAACAGCTGAAATTATCCATTAATGATGGGATCATGGTGTATATAAAGTATGAATCTTGGAAAATTTTAAAAATAAAGTGAAACAGGCACAGATTAATATCCTATGGTTTAATAAGCTGAAATGGAATGCTGTTGGCCATTTTGTTTCAGACAATCATTTGGTTGGCTATGCCAGGAATAATAGGTTGAAGAGGAATGGCATAACATACATTGTCAGAAAGAGTTCTTCAAGATGTATTTTGAAGTGGAATTCTGTCTGTGTTTTAATAGATAATATCTATGCACATGAACTGCCAGAAGTACAGACTAGATTCAGAAGAGGATGTGGAATATGGTAACACGTTGCTGATGTCAGATGGATCTTGGCTCAAAGCAGAGAAAAATGGTTACTTGTATTTCCTGGACTATGTAAACGCATTCAACTGTGTAGGTCATAATAAACTGGATCACCTTGAGAAGACTGAGAATTCTGGAATAATCCAATAATCCATTGTGTTTATTTTAAACTTGTGCATGGAACAAGAGGTAGTTTAGTGAGCAGAGCAAAGAAATACTGCATAGTTTAAAATCAGGAAAGGTGTGTGTCAAGGTGCTAGCCTCTCACCATATTTGTTCAAGTTATATGATGAGCAAATCAGCAGAGAAACTGGATTATATGAAGAATAGTGTGGCATCCGGATGGGAGAGAGACTTATTAAGAACCTGAAGTATGCTGATGGTGCAACCTTGCTTGCTGAAATGATGATGATGATGCAGATCAAGGATTATAGTACTTGATGAAGAAGATCAAGGATTATAGTCTTCATTATCGAGAAGAATTCAATATAAGGAAGTCCAAAGTCTACACAACTGGAATAATAGTTAACATAATGATACATGGAAAATAAATGTTGACATTGTGAAGGATTTTTTTTATTGCATTCACAATCACTGCTCATGAAAGCTGCAGTCAAGAGATCAAAAGACTTATTGCTCTAGGTAAATATGCTGCCCAAGCCCTCTTTAGAGTACTGAAGAGCATGGGGGTTGAAGTGCACCTGACTGAAGCCACAGTAGCCTCCATTGCCTCATATGCATATGAAAGCTGGATATTGAATAACGACTGTAGAATAGTAAATACATTTGAATTGTTGTGCTGGGGAATAATATTGAAAGTACCATGGACTGCAAAATGGACAAACATCTATAGAGGAAGAAATAATACCAGAGTCCTCCTTAGGGGCAAGGATCTTACATACTTTGAACATACTGTCAGAAGAGATTAGTCTCTGGAGAAGGTCATCATGATTGGTAAAGAGGAAGGCCCTCGATGAGATGGATGGACACAGTAGCTGCATTAATGGGCTCAAGGCATAAGAACAATTGTAAGGATGGCACAAGACCAAGCAGCATTCATTTTGTTTTGAAGTGGGTCACTGTGGGTCAAGTAGGAGCTGACTTGATGACACCGAACAACAATGACAACAAATGTTTCAAGGATGCCAGTCAAAAAATTATTAAAATGTATAATGTAACCAGAAATAGTAGTAATAAAGAAATTAAATAATTCTGCCACTTTTTCAGTGTGAAATTGATCATCCATTCAATCAAAATGAATTAATAAATGCCAAATATATTCTTTGTTGCAGAAACAAAGCTGAATATTCCAGGATGAAATTCTGCAAGGCCAACTAGTTTTGCATTGTGAATACCTTCTTAGAACATGATAAATATAAATGTACATGTGACCTTATCCAGCTGGAAGTCACAGGAATTGAATTAACTACATCTGTGGGAAGAAACTATCAAGATACTCAATACTGACAACCATAATAAAGCTATGTACTAAATGTGGAGGTGAATATGAGCTGAATTGCTCATATTCAAGTGTAGGTTGTAGCTGAAGAAAATTAAGATTAGTTTGCAAGTTCCAAAATATGATCTTGAGTATATTGCACCTGAATTTAGAGAACATCTCAAGGATATAATCGATGCACCAAACACTGGTGATAGAAGCCCTGAGTTGTGAGATGACCTCAAGACCAGAATACATGTAGAAAACAAGAGGTCATTAAAAAGAGAAAAAAAACAGGATTATGGCGGATTTCAGAAGCAACTTTATTCGTGACTGTAGAGTAGCCAATATAAATGGAGGTAATAAAGATGGTATGGAGCTGAGCAGAGAATGTCAAAGGCAAAATAGAATATGATCGTGAATTACACAAAGACCTGGAGATAGGGAGTCAATAAGTGAGACAAAGCTCAGCATATTTCAAGCTTAAAGAATTGAAGAAAAATGCAAGCGTCAAGCATAACATCAAGAGATTCCAGGGGCAGAATATTCAACAATGCAGGAGGATCAAAAGCAGATGAAGTCACCATACCACAAATAACTGGAGGGCCTTCAGTCAGTTCAAGAGGTAGCATGTGAGCAAGAACCAGTGGTATTGAAGGAAGAAGTGCAACTACACTAAGAGCACTGTTGGTAAACAAGGATGCAGGAATTGACAGGATTCACTTGCAAATGTGTCAACGTGTTGATAAAGCTCTGGCAGCACTCACTAGTCAAAGCGTAGCAATTTGAAAGATGGCTACTTGACCAGCCAACAAGAAGGGATATGTATTTACATCCATTACAAAGAACAGTGGAGTATGTGGAAAGTATGGAACAATATGATTGATATCACATGGACGTGAACTTTTGCTGTAGATCACCGAACTATTTGCATCAGTACATTGTCAGAAAGATGCTAGACATTCAGAAGTGGACGTGAAGCAAAGGGTATTATTGATAACTTCATATGGATCTTGACTAAAAGTAGAGAAAAATCAGAAAAAATGTTTACTTGTGTTTAATTGTTCAAAGATATTTGACTGGGTGAGTTATAACAAACCACTGATAACATTCATCAGAACTAGAATTCCAAAACTTTTCAATGTCATCATTCAGAACTTGTATACGAACCAAGAGGCAGCAGTTTAAACAGAACCAGAGCATAGTGCATGTGAGGGTTGTATCCTTTCACTATACTTATTGAGTCTGTATGCTGAGCAAAGCTGCAGCGAAGCTGGACTTCATGAAAAAATGTGGCTTCAGATTTTGATGATGGCTTATTAATAACCTGCAAGGGGCAGGTTACAAAACTTTGCCTGATGAAAAGCAAAGAGGACTTGAAGAAGTTGCTGGTGAAAATCAAAGACTGGAGCCCTCATTGTAGATTGTTACTCAAGGTAAAAAATAAGACATAATCCTTATAACTGGACCAATAGACAATTGTTACAATAGGTGGAGAAAAGATTGAAGTTGTCAAGGGTAGACTTTTACTTGGGTCCACAATCAGCATTCACAGAAACATCAGTCAATAAGTCAAATGGTGTATTGCATTGGACAAATCTTTAAAGTGTTACAGAACAAAGAGGACTAGAGCAGGTCTGACTGAAGCTCTGGTATTTTTATTCATCTCAGATGTGTGGGAAAGCTGGGCATGAATAAGCAAGGTCACAGGAGAATTTATGTATTTGCATTGTAGTGTTGATGAAGAATATTGTAAGTACCACAGACTATCAGAAATGCAAATATATATGTGTGTGTGTGTGTGTGTGTGTGTGTCTTGGAAAATGTCCAGCCAGAATGTTCCAGGGAAGGGATGATGGCCAGACCTCACCTTTGACCATATTATCCGGAGAGGCCAACTCATTGGAAAGGACGTCATACTTGGTAGAAGGTCATCACAAAAGAAGACCCTAATGGATTGACACCATAGCTAAAACAATGTGCTCAAGCATAATAATTGTGAAAACTATTCAGGACTAGGTATTGCTTTGTTCTCTTGTACATAAGGTCACAGTGAATGAGAACCATCTCACCAATATCTAACAACAACATGTAACAGTTAAATTAATTTAATCTTATGAATTATTTAAATGATATGTGCATGAAGTAAGTGACCTATTTATTTTAAGACTTCTAAAATAAATATTGGAATTATTTTTTGAGTGTTAAAAAAGAAAGAGAGGTAGGGAGAGATTGAATTAGAGTATTAAAACCCTTTTATACTCTGGAAAATGAAATCTCTGAATTTCCAGTAGAATAAAATGTAAAATGTGGTAGAAATAGAATTTGATCCCAATAGGCATGCCTTTTCTTCACATTTTTTCTGGTACTGAAAGAACTCTGAGCTATGATATAAGGCAAATTCAAAGGCATCATCGGCTGAGCCCCTGTGGCCTAAGTGTGGCCCGGGGGCTTGACGGTTCAAATCCAGAAGCAGCTCTCAAGAGCAGCGCTGGGTAGCTCCCACGACCACCAGAGGGCAGTGACGCCAAAACAAAAACCAACAAACAGCTACAAAAAAACAAAAGTATTATCTCATCGGTTATGGGTCTGTGAGAAGAGAACCATATTCTTCACTTTACTGCTTCATATGCGGGCATTTGACAAAATCCAAAGACTACATTAAAGCACACTGAAATAAAAAGATGACATTCATAGTTTTTTTTCATTGTTTCCATCCCATACCCTAAACATATGGTAAGTTTTAATTGATGGACCCAGTCATGCATGTTACCAATGCTCTTTAATGTGTACAAGTCCCTAAGGAACACAAGTACTAGCCAAGTGATTAAGAATCCCTCACTTAGACAGAAACTATGGTAAATTTTTTATGTATATTTGAAACAAAGTTCCTTTGTATATACTATCTCAGCAGACATCTCAACAATCCTGAACACAAAATCAGACCTATTGTTTCCAAATTCGTATTGTCAACTCCATAGGACAGAGCAGAGAGCTCTGGTGGCCTAGTGGGGCACATAATCAGCTGCTAACTGAAAAGTCGGCAGTTCAAATCATCCAGCCACTCAGAGCAAGCAAGATGAGGCTGTCTACTTCTGTGAAGATGTGTAGCGTCTCAGCACACTGTGCTCTTCTGCCAGGCTTTCCTCTGCCTTCTATGTATGCCTGCTCATCCTCACCCACCATGCCGACGATTCAGCAGCGCACAGGAAAATGGCACCTGGAAGAGAATAAAGGCTTTGCTGCAAAAATATGGGTACAAATGCCCAGCCTGACTGTGTCATCTCCACTTGTGAAAAAGCTCTTACCATGAGGATTGAGAGCACTTTCAAAATAACAATTGTCTTGTAACTTGGGAGCAAAGTTTGCAGAAACTTATTTGTATCACACACATGTTACAAGCAACTGTGTCAAAGTTTTGATTTGATTAGGATCACCCCTTTCGTGAATAAATGAGTATGTTTGTGGTAAAAAAAAATAGAGTTTCAGAAGCCCACAGGGGCACACTCTACCCTGTCTTTTAAGGTCACTAGGTGTCAAAATTGACTCCATGGTGGTGAGTTTGGTTTGAGACTGCATAGAGTAGAACTTCCCCATAGGGTTGGCAAGGGTTTATTTTTGGAAATCAACTATCACAGTTGTTCCTGTGGAACAATTAGTGTGTTAGAACTAATTCATATTTTCAGTTAGCAACTCAGCATGTAACCACTGAACTACCACGGCGCCTTTAGACAACTTTATGCAAGCATTTTTGTCATCATTTTCTAAAAGAAGATATTCCTTAGAGAACAAGACTGCCCCATATAAAAGAGAATAAGGGCTAGAACTTATGTCCATTTACTCTAAGCTCAGGGTGCTTTATTTTCATTTTTCAGCAATCATTTGTCAGACAGATGAGTACCATCCACTGAGATCCATCAGTACTATCTAAAACTTCTACTTTACAAAAATAAATACATCCAACAAAAGTATAATGGAATTTTCCCTCAAATCTTTATAAAAATTCTTCTTTTGAAAATTTCTTGTGTGTATGTATATGTATGTGAGGGTAGGTTAAAGCATATATAGTCCTACTAGGGTTCCAGTTGATCCACACACAGACTTATTCTAAATAGTATGTGTTGAAACATGCCTCTGTGCCTTGTGATAGCTGCAGACAAGTTCTAGTAGTCAGATATTCTAAATGTCTTCATCTTGGGGCGTCTTCAGAAAATGATCCTTTCTAAACAATGGAATCTATTCAAGAAGAGATGACAGCTCAGGAGATTGTAATTGTTTTTTGAGATTCTGAAGGGATCATCTTGATCAATATTCTCTAAAGGTACAGGATGACGACAAAGGCTTATAAGAAAGAAGCTCTTTAGAAAATAGAAAGCTGCAATGGTGAGAAAAAGGCCTGGAAATGTGCACGATGGGGTATTTCCCCCACCACGATAATGTACCTGGTCATCCATGAAGGGTAGCAAAGACTATACTAATACAATTTCATTAGGAAACATTATCTTTTCTACCTTGCAGTCATGAACTTGCTCCTTGAGATTAAATTTATTTTCCAAAACTCAAAGAATATTTCAAAGAAACATCGTTTGAGGCCTTTGTGGAGACCCAAACTGCTGTTTTGAAGAGCACAGAGCTCGTCAGGGAAGGGCTAGAGAGATGGATTCATGATGTTCAGAAGTGCATAGAATGAAGACTATGTTGAAAAATAATAGTTTCCCATATTAGCATACTTATTCAAGAAAAGGTTTTTAATGACTCCGTAGCAATACTTTTTGACTTACCCTTTTACACATTTATGGATATTGTATTGGTTCCTCTGTGTGAGTATGAGAGGCTATCAACAGAGTAAATTCATGCTAGATCCCATGCTTTTAACAACCCAGAATGTTTTCCATTGCCTTCTGATATTTTTACTGAATAGCTTTTCAAATATGATGGCATTCCAAGCTACAGTGATACCCTTTCATTTCAGAAAAAAAGTGCCAGGTAATCAGGTTATCATGCAGAGAAGACTTAGAAATTATTCCTAGACTTCCATAGAAATCAAAGCTACTGAATATAACATCCCATACAGAGTAAGAATAATAAGCCTATAATGTACTTACCGAGCTCTGAAATTGCATTCATTTGGAGCATTAATTTTCCAGAATTATTTCAGTTGGTTCTAACATTAATAAAAGTGCATTACCTGTTTTAATAATTTGGGAGGAAAAAAGAATTAGCCTGGCTCCTAATCTTGGCATGGAGTATGTGAGCACTGCCGAGCATGTAAGTGAATCTCACAATGATTAAGTGTTCTTCTTACATGCAATTCAAATAGAAATGAAAAGAGGGGGTAAGTAGGTTTTCTTTAAAGGTGAACTCTGTGCTCAGAGAGCATGTTATGAGTTCTTAACACCGCAAACTCGAGGTGTTTAGGTGACCTATTTTGTTTCAGGAACTCCATTTAAAACCTTACTGAAGAACCGAGGTCTGAAAAACCAAAAAAAAAAAAATAAATAACCAAAAGTCAAATAGCTGGTGGTGGATTATTAAAATCAAAACAAATGACAACAATAACAACAAAGTATGAACAAAAGCCAGGTTCTGTGAAGCTAACAGAATAGGCAGGTTCTAAAAAGAGGCAAGAAATAGACCTTGATCTTCCCCCCAAATCAGTGGTTAAGATTGGAGCTGATATATATGATATATATAAAGGCCAACATCAATTTAATTCACACTGGCATCTCTTCTGTTTCTTCAAGTTGGGAGATGGCAAAGGAAGGTCTGATTAGCAAAGGTCTTCCTGTTAGTCAGCATACTCCATTTACAGCGAGGCAGTTATAATTTTCAGAACATAAGCAATTAAGTAGTATGATTCGATTTTTTTAGATAGCTAAATTTACTATGAAAAAATTCTAATGAGTATTACATTTTGGTTCACAAATTTAATCTCTGCCTAGTCAGTCATGAAATACTATCTCCTTGGCCCTGCTAATGCAATCCCAGCTGTAATTACATTTTTTTTCTCACAAAAGTCTTTGTGAATATTGTGTTATATATGTTTAACTGTATTTGTTATTCATCTAAGCTTAATTAATACCATTAAGCTAGAAATGCACTCTAAGTGAAAGAAATACCTATACAGAATAGAAATTATCTCTGGCCTGCTACTGTTGTTTCTTCGTAGTCTGCCATTTCTCTTTATAGTAGAGGTTTGAGGATGAGATGCCAAGTTCTAGAATTAACCTAAGTTATGACCAAATTGTATGGATGTGAATTTTCCACTGTGGGGAGAAAAGCTGTAACATTATCGAATTCTCATGATAAGATTTACCCTGGACATTTTTAGTTCATGGATTGTCCTGGTTCTTGCCATTCCTGGAGCCTTCATGATTTATGCTTGGTTTCCTTTAAATAAGGCAAAATAACTAGTTCCTTAGTCTTGAGGTTTTATAAGTTTTATTAGGTAAGTAATGGCCTATGCTGTTATTTGTATTATTTCTAATAAGTTATCAAAGCATTAAAAATTAAATCCGTAAGTCAAATTTCAAGTAGCAATCTGATTTAGGGAAACCTTGCATTGGGAGATATCTACCTCTTCTCCCGAGAAGAGACATTTCTTTTTTTTCAAATAAAGTTGATCAGCCTAACACTTATTCTGTTTTATCTTAGAGTTCTAGTAGTTCTCCCTATTCAGTGTTCAGTCAAATCTTAATGTGATATGAATTCCTGGTATAAGGTCACATGACATACATAAGAAGTCAGCTTAAAGGTACTTCAATTTCCATTTGACTAATGTGTACAAGCTATTTTCAATGTCAAGCATTCAATTTCCAGTAAAAAATACATAACTATTTTAGATATTTTTCTTAGAATCCTTTATTGTTGTGTTCCCATTTTTTACTTCCAATTGAATAGCCATTTTATTTAATATATTTTCTAAATGAAATACTAGTAAAAATAAAGTCACAGCTACATATCAGTCTATTCCTCTTTGAAAATATAATTACCAGTTCCCTCCATGTGTTTTTGTCAAATGTAAAAATGATTAAGGTTAAATGAGTGATAGAAATGTTTTATAACTTTGCAAAGTCCTTTAAATAGAAAATTTAGAAGTAGAGAAGAACAAGTATTTAGCACTTCTTTCAGGTTCTTTTCAGGCCGGACAAGCTACTACCTAAGCTAATGGGATGTTGACTGCTAACAGTCCCTGTTCTCCCTCCAGAGTTTTGCCCTATCCAGAAAAACAAAAGACAAAAACACTAGATTATGTCTCCATCTTCCAAAGGGACTTTTGACCAATGATATACTAATATGAAAGTATGAAAACCCAAGTTCCTTGACTTGAAGTGGGGAAAATGCTGTAGTAAAATGTATACTTCCCAGCAGCTTGTAGCATCAGGCTGAAACTGCATCTGGTCATGCTGTGAGGCAAGCTTTCGGCTGCTAATAACACGGTCAGCAGTTCAAAGCCAGAAGTTGGTTTGCAGGAGAAGTGTGAGGCCTTCTACTTCTTTTAAGAGTTATACTCTTGGAAACCCAAACACACAGGGCCATTTCTGCCCTGTCCCATAAGGTCTTCAGAACTGGCTTAATGACAGTAGGTTTGGTGGTGTGATCTGTCCCACCCTCACAGCTTTTTCTTAAAAGTACCCCTTTTCTTCTTTCCAGTACTCATTTTTATTAGCTTCCCATTTCCCCCAGCATCTCATACTGTAGCCCTCCAAACAAAAAGCAAACTCATTGCCATGGAGTCATTGCTTACTACTAGTCGGCCCAAATTGATAGGGGAGAACTGCCTCCCGTGAGTTCTTGAGCCTATAACTCTGTGCGGGAGGCGAAAGTCTCATCTTTATAAGAAACTACCAATCTAGTTACTGTCCCTTTAGATTTTCTCCTCCTCGATTTCATTTACAAATAAAAAAGGACAAAACCCAATGAAACAAGCTAGGAAATCTTCAATTAACATGATTAAAAAATAACAAATCTATAACATAATTGTTTTTACTGTAACGAAATGAAAATGGGTCAAAAGGGAGAACCAAGGACAAAGTGAGAGAATTTTAATCCAACTACACTGGCATTAGTTCACGTTCCTGTCCCACAAGTTTCTTCACATACCTGGTCAATGGTCAGAGGGGATTCACAGGAGGCCTGTGGGCACCTTGAAAATTGATTCTACGTGTTCACTGTCCTCCATAACCTTCTGGGAACTGGGTATGTAGCATTTAAGCTCTAATACTGATCCATCTTCTAGTCTTGAATTTCTTTATAACCATCTTTTGATCACACAGGCTGGTGTGCTACTTCCATGTGGATTTTCCTATCACCTGATTTAGATGAATGCTTGAGTTTAGACAAGGGTTTAAGACCCCAGAAGCTATTCCTTTGGACAGCCAGGGACCATGAAAGAATTTTTTAAGTGTCACTTTTGTATCTTAAAATCTTTCTGCTTGTGAACTCGTATATGCATATTTAGGTAGACTTTAAGAGGGTTGGGCTAAGGTTCTCAGATCTGTCAAACGGAAGATAAAGGAGAGATCTAGGGTAATATTTTCCATTTATACCTGCAAGAGCAATATAGATTCTAAAC